>JARYZH020000352.1:0-292609 GCA_030021035.2 Notholithocarpus densiflorus
CCGCAATAATGGGCCTCCCATGATCAGGGTCAGCAATCACCTTGAATTGCCACAGTTTCATGTCACGTTGCACAGATTCATCATTGAATCGTCTTCCAATCAAACGTTTAGAGTCTTCATACCACCAACATGAACATCAATATACAAAAAAAATCATTACTTTTTTCTTTTTTTGGCTGAATAAACAAATCATTACATTAAATATTCATACCTTCATCGAAACAATATCAAAGCAAACATAGATGAACTTTTCTTAACGCTCCAGGGATTTTTCTTATGCAAAATAAATTTTCAACATTGAATGAGAAAATATTGTTAACAAAAGAAACACGATATGATAAGACAACACTACTAATGAGCTATAGATACAATCAGTACCGGCTTAAATCAAGTTGAGGCCTAAGAGGCTAAGAGCATAATCTTAAGTGGGACCAACTCATATCTAAAATCCATTATACTTTCTTTTTTTATTTACATAAAATCTATTCTTCTTATTAATTTAGTTAGCATATATAGATTTTCCTAATAACTACTTTTTAATCGATAATATGAGTAATTCATTTAATTTTCTTGTGATATAATTAATTTTGAAATAAGATTGAAATGGAGCATTTCTTATATTTAAAATTCATTATTTAAAAAAAAAATACATTCTTTTTACCTTTTGAGATGTAAAATTACTAATTAAGTTTTTATATTTAGGTTCTTCTCATGTCCACTTTTCATATTTTAATATAACTAATTCATTTTCTTGACAGATTTCACATAATTTTTTTGTTATACCTTTTAAATTCCTAACAACTTTATCAAGAGATCCTATTTGAGATTCAGTTGATTTTTTTTTTCTCTTATTTTTTTCTTAAATATTTCATATTTAGATTGATATTTTTTAGTAGATATTTATAATTGAAAAATATTTACCATTAATTGAAATAGAATCAATAATATAAAATTAGAATATGACAAAAATAAAATAAAATATAAAGCCTATAACAATAGAGTCTAATTTATTAAAGTCAATATTGTAACTTAATAACAAATCTATAAATCTATATATATATATATATATATATATATATATCTAAAAGCTGAGACGTATAATTTAATATTGTTGTACTCCTGTTGAGCCACCTCATCAGACACGTCATACTTTTTTTTTTTAAATTTCCATTATGATTTTTCTATTTTATTTTATATAAAATAATTAAATATAGTTTATGGAAAAACATGTTAATACACTCCATTACTAATCAACATGTTACCATTCATTTGTTTCAAATGCAAATATTTAACTATTTAGCTACCCAAATTGATTTCATTTTTTCATTTTCTTCTTTCTAATTTCAAGTAATTGTTAAAATTGAATAATTCATTATCATGTAGTGGATATATGCACATGTGTCCTATTCATTACAAACGTTACTATTTATTAGATGCAAATATTTGACTATATTTAGCTATCCAAATTGATTTCAACTTTTCATTTTCTTCTTTCTAATTTCAAGTAATTGTTAAAATTGAATATTTAAACTTTTCATCTTCCTATTCTAAAAAAAAAAAAAAAAAACTCTTCTTCTCTTCCTCCAACCTTTTCCCTCCCTCTTTGTCTCTTTATCTCTCTACTACGCTTTACTTTACTGTTAAACTTCCTTCATCATTTCCTCTTTCTTATGTTTTAACTCTTCTTCTCTCCATTTTATTTTGTATAAATTTGATACCATTTATTCCATTCAATCCATATTCTTTTCCACACAAAAACTGTGAGTACTCTCTCCCTCTCTCTTGATTATTTTCTTTCTTATAACTCTAATTTAGATTGATGGTTTTTTTTTTATTTAATTTTTTTGTGTTGTATTTTTTAAATTTCCCATCACAAATTACTTTTATAGCTTTGGTTGAATTTTGGTTTGGGTTAATACGTAATTTTTTTTTTTTTTTTTTTTTTATAGAAATTTGAGTTTATATCTAAACAAAATATACATGGCTACGAATTTGAATGTGCCTACCAATGGACTTCCAAGTCAGTGTACATACTACTCAAACTAGTAGGAGCTAGTCTCGAGGTAGGAGCCAAGTCTCTCATGAAGAGAATAATAGAAGCATGTAGTTGGAGATTAACTGTCTGCGGAAGAGGTTACACCGCGAGCGACGGAGAAAGACTCTTTCAAGCTCTGATCCTTCTTCGGATGACGATGAGGATGGCAGCTATAGGCCTAGGTCAAGGACTCCCCCCAATGAGTCTTTTTCGTATGACGAGGATCACTATTATAAGTGTAGGAATAAGAGTCCATCTCGCAAAGGCTTGGGCAACGATGTTATGAGCAGGGCTTTTAACCAGATTTCTAAATCTCCCTTTACCCATAGGATTGGAGGGGGGGGGGGAGCTTCCTCGGCAGTTTACTCAACCAGCGTTCGCCATGTATAATGGCAGGACGGACCCTGTGGAGCATGTTAGCCACTTCAATTAGAGAATGGTTGTTCACTCAAAGAATGAGACTTTGATGTGCAAGGTATTCCCATCCAGTTTGGGGCCTGTGGCGATAAGATTGTTCGATGGTTTACAGGATGGTTCTATTAACTCCTTTAAGGAGTTTACTAGAGCGTTTGGGGCTCATTTTGTTACCTGCAATAAAATTCCTCGGCCCTTAGACTCCCTATTGTCTATGATTATGCGAGAAAGGGAAACCCTGAAAACGTATTTTGACAGATACTGGGAAATGTTTAATGAGATAGATGGAAACTTTGACGATGTGGCTATAAAGACTTTCAAGGTTGGCCTACCCGCCGAGCATGATTTGAGAAAATCTTTGACAAGGAAGCCTGTTAGGAGTATACGTTAGCTCATGGACCGCATTGATGAGTATAAGCGGGTTGAAGAGGACCAATAACAAGGGAAAGGGAAAGCTAAGGTGGTCCCACAGGATAGAAGGGATTTTAGGTCGGATAGATACAACAGTCACCAACCTCGAAGAGAATTTGCTGGGCAATCTGGATTTACTGCTACTCAGGTGGTTAGCACTGTGTTCCGAGAGCCCGTGCACGAAATCTTAGAAAAAATTAAGAGTGAGCCGTACCTTAAATGGCCAAATAAGATAGGGGGGAGACCCTAAGAGGCGTAACCAGAGCCTTCACTACCAATACCACCATAAGCAGGGGAACACTACAGAGGATTGCAGGACGTTGTGGAGTTATTTGGAGAAATTGTTTAAGATCGAGAAATTGAAGCAATTCCTGTACCAACCTAACGGACAGGGTAGTCGGGCAGGGTCAGGAGCTCAGAGAGATGCTTCTACAAGACCACGTTTAGGTACAATTAGTGTCATTCTTGCTGCTCAGGGAAGGACTGGTTCTCAGTCGTCCAGGGTAATGTCTGTAGCTCAGCCATTTACAGAGGACTCGCCCCTTGATTCGAAGAGGGGTAGATTGGAGGCCCGACCAGCTTTGAGCTTTTTCAATGAGGATAAAGTTGGAACCTTGCAGCCACATGATGATGCCCTAATAGTTACTTTCAAGATTGGAGGGTATGATGTGAAGAGGGTGTTGGTAGATCAAGGCAGCAGTGCAGAGATCGTGTACCCCAACCTATTCAAGGGGCTGAAGCTGAGGCTCAAGGACTTGGCCTGCTATGACTCCCCTTTGATAGGGTTTGATGGGAATATCGTCTTTCCGAAGGGCCAAATTAGACTACCTGTTCAGGCAAGGTCAAAAGTCATGGAAGTAAACTTTATTGTGGTTAATGCATACTCCCCCTATACTGCTATTGTGGCAAGGCCTTGGCTTCATGCCATGGGAGCTGTGTCTTCAGCTCTGCACTTGAAGGTGAAGTATCCGTCAGGGGATCAGGTCGAGGAGTTGGTTGGAAGCCAGTCTATGGCTAGGCAGTGCTTGGTGATTGCAATCAGACATTAGATCGGAGGTGAGTCCTTGGCTTCTACTGAGTAGGGTTTATAGCAATCAGGGGTGCCAGTGTGGTCTGCAGACATGGTGGTAGAAGAGGCAAGGTGTGAGAATTTGGAAAAAGTTATTATTGGAGATGATGAAGGTAAGTTCTTCCAGGTTGGAGTTCAATTGTCTCCTCAGGAGAAGGAAGAGCTGATAGGATTTTTCAGGAGAAATATTGACGTGTTTGCATGGAGTGCTTACGAAGCTCCTGGGGTTAACCCGAATTTTATTTGCCATCATCTAAATGTCAATCCCTCCGTCATCCCTAAAAAGAAACCACATCGACGCTCATCTAAGGAACATTCTGATGCTATCAAGGAGGAGGTGTTTAAGCTTAAATGGGCCGGCGCCATAAAAGAGGTTTTTTACCTTGAGTGGTTAGCCAATACAGTGGTGGTGAGGAAGAAAAGTGGGAAGTGGTGAGTATGTGTAGACTTTACGGATTTAAATAAAGCTTGCCCAAAGGATCCCTTCCTTATTCCTCGAATAGATCAATTGGTGGATGCAACAATAGGTCATCCTCGGATGAGCTTCTTGGATGCTTTCTAAGGATATCATCAGATACCATTAGTTCTGGATGATCAAGAGAAAAATGCTTTCATTACACCTACTGGTAATTATCATTACAAAGTGATGCTCTTTGAATTAGGGTCTACTTATCAGAGGATGATGACCAGGATGTTTGAACCTTAACTGGGCAAAAATATCGAGGTCTACATAGATGATATGGTGGTAAAGAGTAAAGTAGAGTCTGAGCACGTAAATGACCTCGGGAATATTTTTGAGATACTGAGAAAACACAAATTGCGCCTTAATGCTTCTAAGTGTTCTTTCGGCGTCAGCTCTGGTAAGTTTCTGGGTCCTCGGAATCCCAAAGAGGTCCAGAAGTTGACAGGAATAACTACTGCTTTGAATCGATTCATTTCGCGGTTAGCAGACAAGTGCAGACCCTTCTTCTAGTTGTTGCATAAGTGGAAAGGGTTTGAGTGGACCGAGGATTGTGCCTCGGCCTTCCAGCAGTTAAAGGAATATCTTTCTCAACCACCCATTATGTCCAGGCCCGAGGAGGAGGAAGTTCTATTTGCTTACATTGCGGTAGCCTTATATGCGGTAAGCTTGGTACTAGTACTGGTTGATGATGGGATGCAAAGACTAGTCTATTATGTGAGCAAATCATTACATGAAGCAGAGGTTCGTTATCTACCATTGAAGAAAGCCATTTTGGCAGTGGTGCATGCTACATGAAAGCTCCCTCATTACTTCTAGGCTCACACCGTTGTGGTTCTCACCTAACTTCCTCTCCAATCGCTGCTTCGGAAAGCTGACTACATAGGGAGGATTGCAAAATGAGGAACGATCTTGGGAGCTTTTTATATCAAGTATATACCTCGCACGTCCATTAAGGGCCAGGTCCTTGTGGATTTGGTGGCCAAGTTCACTAAATCTCCAATGGAAGAGGTCAGGGAAGAGGTCAAGGAAAAGCTATGCATGGATGGAAAATCTGTTGGCGTGGTCTCCCTGCAAGGGCCTTTATCTTGGAAGGTGTACATTGATGGTGCAACAAATCAAAGGGGATTTGGAGTGGGGCTAGTTATGGTATCTCCTGAAGGGATTATTATTGAGAAATCTTTAAGGTTGAGCTTCTCGGCCACTAACAATGAGGCCGAGTATGAGGCCTTGTTGGCAGGAATGGCTATGGTTCAGAAAATGGGGGGAAGAGCAGTGAAGTTATTTTCAGATTTGAGGTTGGTTGTAGGCCAAGTGAAAGGAGAATTGGAGGCTAGGGATTCGAGAATGCATGAGTATTTGAATCAGGTTAGGCACTTGCAATCAGGGTTTGGGTCTTTCACCTTACAGCAAATTCCTAGAAGCAGAAACACGCATGCAGACTCTCTTGCCACTCTCGCAACCTCCTCGGTGTAGAGCTTACCTCGGGTTATCCTGGTTGAGGATTTGTGTAAACCCATTAAGATGAAGAGGGAGAAGGCTCAGATTCATCAAATTAGGGTAGGGCCTAGTTGGATGGATCCCATTGTGCTGTTCCTTAAGGATGACATCTTGCCCAAGGAGAAGGGGGAGGTTGATAAAGTGCGGAGAAAAACTTCTCACTTTTGGTTGTCCGAGGATCAGAAATTGTACAAGCGCTCTTTTTCTGGACCATATTTGCTATGCGTCCATCCTGAAGCAGTAGAACCACTCCTAGAAGAGCTACATGAAGTGATTTGGGGAAGTCATATGGGAGGCAGGTCATTGTCTCACAGGACCCTCACTCAGGGATATTGGTGGCCAAATATGCAAAAGGGAGCACAAGAATACGTGAAGAAGTGTGACCAGTGCCAGAGATTTGCTCTAAACATTCATCAGCCAAGGGGTGTCCTTAATTCTCTGTCTAGTCCCTAGCCTTTTGCTCAATGGGGCTTGATTATTGTAGGGCCCTTCCCTAAAGTAGCAAGAAATAGGAGATGGCTTTTTGTTGGCACTGACTACTTCACCAAGTGGGTTGAAGCGGAGCCACTGGAAAATATTAGGGACGTGGATGCCAAGAGGTTTGTGTGGAAGAATATTGTCACCTGATTTGGGATTCCTCATACCCTTATCTTAAACAATAGACTTCAGTTTGATAACAAAGCCTTCTGAAGGTACTGTTGTAAATTAGGTATCAAGAATAGGTACTTAACTCCGGCTTATGTACAAGGGAATGGACAAGCTGAGGCTGTCAATAAAGTCATAGTGAATGAACTCAAGAAAAGGATGGATGATGCAAAGGGCAAATGGGTGGAAGAGCTGCCACATGTTCTTTGGACATATCGGACTACCCCTCGTAGGTCCACGAGGGAAACACCATTTTCAATGACTTATGGGGCCAAGGCTGTGATCCCTCTGGAGACTGAATTCCTAACGCTGAGGACAAGCTTATTCACTCCGGACAGCAATGACAACCTACTAGAAAAGAGCCTGGACTTAATAGAAGAACGAAGAGAAAATGCCATGGTTCAATTAGCATATTATCAATAGAAACTCAAACAAGGGTACGACTCAAGTGTGAAGTTAAGACCGTTAGCCCCTGGGGACTTGGTATTAAGAAAGGTTGTGGGTACTACAAAAAACCTAGCATGGGGAAAGTTAGGGCCTAATTAGGAAAGGGCATACCGTATCACCTTGGTAGTTGGTATAGGTGTATACTGCCTAGAAGATCTAGACGAAAATGTTGTACCACGCCCCTGGAATGTAAATAACCTGAGAATGTATTATTATTAATGAAAGGCAGTTTTGCCGTGTTTTTATTTGTGACGTTATGTATATTCTTGATTACTTGTTTGAATATTAAACAGAACCTTGGTCATATCTGGTTCCTCGGACCACATACCTTGGGTAAATTAATATTCTTGATTACTTATCTGAATATTAAACTGAACCTTGGTCATGCCTGGTTCCTCGGACTACAAACCTTGGGTAAATTAATATTCTTGATTATTTGTTTGAATATTAAACTGAACCTTGATCACGCTTGGTTCCTTGGACCACATACCTTGGGTAAATTAATATTCTTGATTACTTGTTTGAATATTAAACAGAACCTTGGTCATGCTTGGTTCCTCGGACCACATAACTTGGGTAAATTAATATTCCTAATTACTTGTCTGAATATTAAACAGAACCTTGGTCATGTCTGGTTCCTCGGACCACATACATTGGGTAAATTAATATTCTTGATTACTTGTTTAAGTATTAAACAGAACCATGGTCATGCCCAGCTCCTCGGACCACATGTCTTGGGTAAATTAACTCTTCGCAGTTTCACCAAGGATGGGACCTCGGCATATGCATCATCAAGGGAAAACAAGGACTTATGTGGCAACACTCAAATGGAGAAGTCACCCTCGGTTTTGATTAAAGGATTCTGAAGGTACATTCATAAGGTACTCTTAAAATGAGAAACCTCAAACACCCCTTTTTCTACTAAGTGTTTCGTTTGTCTCTAAGGACTTAAACATTCCTATTGATTAAACAATTTTTAGTACCAACACATAGTTATTTTTCTCATTATTTACATGGGCTTAATTTACTTGAATTAACAACAATTCATTACTGTTAGCTTTTTGTTAAAGTATGGGTTTTCACCCTTAGAAGCATCATCAATCTAACCACTTAGCAAAAGGCAGAATAGTTACTACATCCAATCAGAGATAAATATTGCAGGGAAAATGAAAGTTCACTTGTCATAAAGCAAAAGTTACTATCTTTTCATTAATCAAAAGGAAAGATACATCATAAACCATGGCGAACTGTCACAACAAAAAGAAAGGTACAAAGGAAGAAAAGAAAAATCCTAAGCTAAGTCTGGGCTGGAGGAGCAGGATCTTCTTTACTGGCTGGTTAGGAGACAAGAGGATCAGCAGCCTTGCCTGAGGTGGCCTTTTTCTCCTGGGCTACGGCTTGAGGCTTGACCAGCTCAGACTCCTTTGTCTTGGGAGCAGCTTCCTTGCCTTGGTCAGCCTCTGGGCCCTTGGTCTTTGGCAAAGTTTTAGCTTCCTTGCCTTTACCCTTATCCTCAAGCCGAGTTCTACCCTGGGCAGTCTCCTTGCCCTTAGCCACCTCCGCCCCTTGGCCTAGGTCGCTAGCCTTGCCAGGCCCTTTAGAGGTCTCAGAGGGGCGGAAGAGGGGCCTAGGTGCTAGGAGGCTGCGCTAGTGCTGTTGTAGCAGGGGCAGTATTCGTCTCAAGGCTCGAGGCTGCTTCAGGAGCTTCTCGGAGGTCTTGTGGATAGTACACATTTTCAGCCCTCCTCCACTCCAAGGTAGCAGGAAATCTAGCCAGGTTCAATGCCTGACCTCGAGGCAGTAGTCCCTGCAGACCCCAGCCAACTCATCAGTCAGGCGGGCCTCGGTCTCCTGCATTCCAAGATCATAGAACTTTTGCTTTGAAGCATCCGCAGCTGCTTGAGTCGCCCAAGCAGCCTCCTTAGCCTTCTCCAGCTTTGCCTTCAAATCCATAACCTGCTCGTTGGCCGTGGCCAGCTCTATCTCAGCGTAGTAGAGCTTCCTACGCTGCTCCTCAGCTTGCGCCTGAGCGTTCTTAAGGCCAGCCTCAGTGGTCTTCCTCCCCCTGTCCTCAGCGGCTAGCTTCGTGGTAAGCTCCTTATTCTTCTGCTCGGTAGTGGCTAAAGCTTTGCAGGTCTCTGAGCGAAGATTGTTCGCGAGCCTAGACTCGGACTGGGCATCTTTCACCCACTCTTCGGTCATGAAAACCTCTTGGATTGTCTGCACAAAAATGACAAAGGAATACCTTATTAGATAAGAAAAATATACCCTATCATAAAGTTAGTAAGGCGTGTCGAAAAACTTACCAATGCCAAGTCCCTCTTCAGGGATAGAAACAAATCCTGCTGCTTCACGTTTTTCAGGGCAACCATATCCTTCGGCAACAAAAAGGGTTGCTCTAGAGCGTTGGCAAGGTAATGGGCGTTCCCTCTCTAGAACTCCTTGATAGTGGAGTTCCATGGTATCGCTGCCCCGTCCAACTCTAGCCGAGGGTTCCACGCCAGGTTCAGAGGGCACACCTTTGCCACGTGCTCAGCCTCCTTAGCCTCGGCCGAGGAAGCCCTTCCCTTGCCCTTGGCCATTTTGGGCATCTTTAGAGGAACCCCCTCATTGTAGGGGACCAACTCCCCCTCATCGACCACCTCCTTGTTTTTCCTCCTCTTCTTCAGACTGGGAGGCGTGAAGGGGCTAGCTGAAGGAGGAGGAGAAGGAGGGGAGGAAAAAGCTCAGAGCCCGAGGCATATTTAGGCGCCTACCCTTTGGACCTTCCCGCAAGGAGTTCACGGAGGCTTGACCCTTTCTTCCTCTCTAATGGCATTTCTTCTTCTTTTTCTTCTTCTTCTTCCAAACACTGGTTATGCGCATGACGACGAATTCGGAGGAATGAACGCCTGAAAATCTGTCAAGTTTGTCTTCCGAGTCCGAGACCTGAATCATAGTCTCTCCCTGCTCCTCCCTCTCTTTCTCAAGTCGAAACTAGTCTATCTCCTCTTCGAGTGACAAGCATGAGGAAGCTGTTTCTTTTCTCAAAACTGCTTCTTCACGGGGAGAACAATGGGAAGGCAGCTCGTCCTGCACGGTACCTTCTCGAGCTAGGAATCTAGGCACCGAGACGTCAATTCGAGCCAGCTGAGGATCACCCGCTCTGATCGCGTTACCCATGTCTTGAAACTTATCGGACAGGGGCTTGAAGTCAATGATAAGATGGACAGCTCTCAGTTGTTTGTCCTCGCTCATGAACACCTCGGATCTCAACACCCTGTTGAGATCTAGAACGTTGACAAAGTTGAGATTGGGAGCCACGTATCTTTTCTCTGCAAAAAAAAAAAAAAGAAAAAGAAAAAAAAAAGCAAACTACTAAAGGAATGAAGAAAGAAGCAAACTACAAAACTAATTCCCGTGTTAAATGACCTAAACCTAGGGTACCCCACTTGGTGCTCCCTCCTAGGTTGGGCAGTGAAAACCATCATGCTATTCACCCAAGACGATTAAAAAGTCATCTTTCATGCCCTTGTTGGATTTCAGAAGACACGAGATGAGCCTAACGTCGGAAGACCTAGACTTAAGATAATAGCCTGAGTCTGCAAGCAGATGGCAATCATACATCCAAACAACGTCGTGCCAGGTGAGGCCCAACTCCATTTGCTCGTTGAAAGCATCTACACTACCTAAGACTCTAAATAGGTTGGGCGCGCATTGATGAGGGCATATCCAATAGGCAATTAGGTAGTCCCTGGTCACTCTACCTATGGGAAGCCTCATTCCTCCTTCTATGAAGGCGATCATGGGATTAACAACCTCCCCCTCCTTTCTGAGGGCATGCCATTCTCCCAGAGGGCAATACCGCAAAGAGACACCCGGGGGAATATGATATAGGGCCCTAAACCCCTCCATACCAGCGGTGGAATTTACTAAGTGAGCAAACCTACCCATCTAAGCAAGCTAAGGCGAGGTGAAGGAACTTTTTTGAAGAAAGAAATAGAAGACAGAAGGATGAGGTAACTGGCCGAGGAGAAAAGAACCTAAGAATAAGATTAGGATAAACAGGAAACTTATGAAAATAATGACTAGAGTCACATCAGGAGCTTCTTGAAAGTTTGAAAGTTTGGAAAATGGGAGAAATGAATCCCCAGGCACCTTATATAGGAGGTAGAATTGGGAGGGGATTACCCTGCCCAAATTTCAAGGAAAAATACCAGCCGCAAGATCTCCATCTCACTGTAGGACGTGGGAGACAAGGCGCCGCATGGAGCATTAAATGAGACGTTACAGACTCCGAAGCGCCAAGAGCGGTTACAAGGCATATGAAGTGACGTTCTCACGTGGGAAATTCAAAGAAGCGTGTGGAACAAATTACCCAAGGTCAAAACCCCATTTTTCTCCTCGAACAAGAGGAAAAAGCTGGAGTTTTGAGGGGTTATTGTGGGATATATAAATTTAATAAGGTAATAATACCATGTGTCATACCCGAGGCCGAGGAGGCCAGTGTAGTTTCGAGGAGACCATACCCTCAGACAGTAAGGCCAGAGAGGCGAGCCATGGCCACGTCAATGGCACATCACCAGAGGAGGCCACACTGTAGAGGAAGAACTTCAGAGAGGGGGTTAGTCCTGAAGTGTCAGAAGGGATGGTAGCTGCCATCACATTTATTGCATCCACCAAACCCTCTGGCCGCATTTATGTGGAGAAGACCCCTGAACGGTACAGTCTTGGTTGCCGCAACTCACAAAAGATTTGGAAATGTATCTGATGGGACAAGCACTCGAGTAGTGGCCTATATGATCAACAAATTGAGGGCCAAGATCAGCTGAAAGAGGCTATATAATGTAAGAGATCCTCCAGGAGAAGGGGCAGGTTCATTTGAGAATTTATAGAGAAAAGCACTGTAGCAATAAGAACTGGACTTATAACCAAATTCAAAAGAAATATATACAAGAATTATTCTCCTCGGACTGTGCCAAGGAAGATTTTCTTTGGATAAAACCCGTTCATCTTTGTTTTTTGGTCATCTGGACCCACTGTAATTGTTATCCAACTTATTAAAGCCTAGTTCCGAACCCACTCTCTACAAATTCATTGTATTGGGCTCTTTAGGCCTAAATCGTTTTACCTTTTGGGCTTAGGATCCAAACCTTGGCCCTACAATTGGCGCCATCTGTGGGAACACTTGAGTTTTAGTGAGATCAACGTTTAGCCATGGTGGGTTCAGGTCCCAACCGGGAAGAGTCTGTTGGTTCCCAGTGCCAAGATCATTTCCTCAACCTTGAATGTAGGAGAGATCTTGAAGTCAATGTACATACTACTCAAACTAGTAGGAGCCAATCTCAGGGTAAGAGCCACATCTTTCATGAAGAGAATACTAGAAGCATGCAGTTGGAGATTGACTGTCTGCGGAGGAGGTTACACCGCGAGCGACAAAGAAAGACTCCTTCAAGCTCTAATCCTTCTTCGGATGACGATGGGGATGGCAGCTATAGGCCTAGGTCAAGGACACCCCCTAGTGAGTCTTTTTCGTATGACGAGGATCACCATTATAAGTGTAGGAATAAAAGTCCATCTCGCAAAGGCCTGGGCAGTGATGCTATGAGCAGGGCTCTTAACCAGATTTCTAAATCTCCCTTTACCCGTAGGATTTAGAGGGAGGAGCTTCCTTGGCGGTTTACTCAGCCAGCGTTCGCCATGTATAATGGCAGGACGGACTCTGTGGAGCATGTTAGCCACTTCAATCAGAGAATGGCTGTTCACACAAAGAATGAGACTTTGATGTGCAAGGTATTCCCATCCAGTTTGGGGCCTGTGGCGATAAGATTGTTCGATGGTCTGCAGGAAGGTTCTATTAGCTCATTTAAGGAGTTTACTAGAGCGTTTGGGGCTCGTTTTGTTACCTGCAATAGAGTTCCTCGGCCCTTAGACTCCATATTGTCTATGACTATGCGAGAAGGGGAAACTCTGAAAACGTATTCTGACAGATACTGGGAAATGTTTAATAATATAGATGGAAACTTTGACGATGTGGTTATAAGGACTTTCAAGGTCGGCTTACCCACCGAACATGATTTGAGAAAATCTTTGACAAGGAAGCCTATTAGGAGTATACGTTAGCTCATGGACCGCATTGACAAGTATATGCAGGTCGAAGAGGACCAATAACAAGGGAAAGGGAAAGCTAAGGTGGTTTCACAGGATAGAAAGGGTTTTAGGTCGGATAGATAGAACAGTAACCGACCTCGGAGAGATTTTACTGGGCAATCCAGATCTACTACTACTCAGGTGGTTAGCAATGTGTTCTGAGAGCCCGTCCACCAAATCTTGGAAAAAATTAAGAGTGAGCTGTACTTTAAATGGACAAATAAGATGGGGGGAGACCCCACGAGGCGTAACCAGAGCCTTCACTACCAATACCACCAGGAGCGGGGGCACACTACAGAGGATTGTAGGACATTATGGAGTCATTTGGAGCAATTAGTTAAGATCGGGAAATTGAAGCAATTCTTGTACCAACCCAACGAACAGGGTAGTCAGGCAGGGTCAGGAGCTCAGAGAGATGCTTTTACAAGACCACCTTTAGGTATAATTAGTGTCATTCTTGCTGCTCCAGGAAGGACTGGTTCTCAGCCGTCTAGGGTGATGTCTGTAACTCGGCCATTTACAGAGGACTCGCCCCCTGATTCTAAGAGGGGTAGATTGGAGGCCCGACCAGCTTTGAGCTTTCCGATGAGGATAAAGTTGGAACCTTGCAACCACATGATGATGCCCTAATAGTTACTCTCAAGATTGGAGGGTATGATATGAAGAGGGTGACGGTGTTGGTAGATCAGGGCAGCAGTGTAGAAATCATATACCCCGACCTATTCAAGGGGCTGAAGCTGAGGCCCGAGGACCTGGCCTGCTATGCCCTTTGATAGGGTTTGATGGGAAGATCGTCTTTTCGAATGGCCAAATCAGACTATCTATTTAGGCAGGGTCAGAAGTCGTGGAAGTTAACTTCATCGTGGTCGATGCATACTCCGCCTATACTGCTATTGTGGCAAGGCCTTGGCTTCACGCCATGGGGGTTGTGTCTTCAACCCTGCATTTGAAGGTGAAGTATCCGTCAGGGGATCAGGTCGAGGAGCGGGTTGGAAGCCAGTCTATGGCTAGGCAGTGCTTGGTGGCTGCAATCAGACATCAGACAGGAGGTGAGTCCTCGGCTTCTGCTGAGTAAGTTTTATAGCAATCAAGGGTGCCAGTGTGGTCTGTGGACATGGTGGTAGAAGAGGCAAGGTGTGAGAAGTTGGAAAAAGTTATTATTGGAGATGACGAGGGTAAATTCTTCCAAGTTGGAGTTCAGTTGCCTCCTTAAGAGCAGATAGGCTTGACAGAAGAGGATCCAGCTTGTAAGGTCAACTGTAAAACAGAGTTGGAGAAAAATGACAGAGGAAATGTTTTAAAGAGTAGCAAAACGACTTATAGCTAATGTATTTGTTTTTCTGTTAACTAGTTAGCACGTGTATAGGTTAGTTATTGTTACTGTGTAGCACGTGTAGAAGTTAGTTAGTTTATTTTGATAGTTTTCTTCTTCCTCTGTACATATATATCCAAAAGCTTTGTACTCTGATTGCTAATTAAAGAGAATTACAATTTCATCACAATTCTCTGATATGGTATCAGAGCTCTCTCTCTAGAATTTTCTCTAAAGTTCTAGATTTTTCCCAAATTCCAGTCTAGGGTTTGGTTTTCTTCTTCAATTTTCTCTTCGATTTTCTTTCAGATTTTGTTTCTCTTCAACTTGTTGAAGTTCTTTCCTTATCGTCAATGGCTTCCGCTGCCTCTACATCTGCTTCCACATCAGAGAATGCTCCTCCGTCTGCTCAGGAATCTCCTATGGATGATCCTTTGTTTTTGCACCATGGAGAGAGTCCAAGCACTGTCCTCGTGGCTCAGCCTTTAACAGGGAGTGAGAATTACTTAGCTTGGGCACGAGCAGTAAGGAAAGCTTTTCTCACCAAGAACAAACTAGGGTTCATTGATGGCACACTCACTTTGACATCTCCATTGGTATCCACACCTTCAGCTTTTCAAGCTTGGATCAGGTGTGATAATATGGTGGCAACTTGGTTGACAAACTCAGTTTCTCCTAAGCTTCAAGCTAGTATCATTTATAAAGACATTGCCTTAGAAATTTGGAATGATTTGAGGGATCGTCTTGCTCAAAAGAATGGTCCTAAGTTTTACAATCTTCAAAAAGAGATTGCAGATCTTCATCAAGGTGAGACTTCCATTACTGACTTTTTCACTCAATTGAAGGTTCTTTAGGACCAGTTATAGAACAATAGCCCATTTCCTTCTTGTACTTGTGGGAAATGTACATGTAATATGAATAAAAGACTCACTGAATTGCAATCTAAAGAATCTGTTATGAAGTTTTTAATGGGAGTTAATGACTCTTTTTCACAAGTTAGGACACAGATTTTACTTATGGATCCTTTTCCATCTGTTAGTAAAGTGTATTCCTTGTTGATTCAAGAAGAAACACAAAGATCTGCTACCCATTGTTTCAATCCTAAGGTTGACTCAACTGCTCTCGTTGCTAAATCACAGACCAATTCTGGGGTCAATTATGTTGGGAACAATGGGAATAAAGGCAATGATAAACCATTTTGTACCCATTGTGGTAAATCTGGCCATACCATAGATAAGTGCTACAAATTGCACGGGTTCCCTCTTGGTTATAAGTTCAAAGGAAAGAATGTAATGGCACATCAGGTGTCTCTTTCACAGCCCCAGGATTCTACTTTTCTAGTCTCTCCAAGTCCTATGACACCTAGTTTTACTCCAGAGCAGTATCAGCAGCTACTTGCTCTCATTGGCACCCCTAGTTCTTCTTTAGCTTCACTTGTTCAAGGGAAAGATACTCTTGCAACTACCATGGCTAATGTGGTATCTTCTAATGGTTTTGCAATGGCAGGTATGAATCTTACTCATTCAGTGTTTTCTGCACAAGTGGTTAATAGGAAGGCATATGACTCCACTACTTGGGTCATTAACACTGGTGCAACTAATCACATAGTGTGTTCAGTGCATCTTTTGACAACTGTTACCGCCAATACTATGTCCATTATTCAACTGCCTAATGGAGAAATAGCTTCAATAACTCATGTTAGGACTATGACTTTATCATCCTCTCTTATACTTCATAATGTCCTTTGTGTACCCTCCTTTACCTTTAATCTCTTCTCTGTCAGTTCTTTTACCAAGTCTAAGCCATTTTGTCTTGTTCTTTTGTCTGAAATTTGTTTCATATAGGACCTTACCTCTTGGAGAACGATTGGAGTGGGACATGCAGTTGAAGGATTGTACCTGCTATAGTGTGGAATTTTCCAACAATCTTCTGCTACTGCCTTTTCAGACTTCTTAGCTACTCACAGATTGAATAATGTTTTCCATCCTTTCTCAGCTGCACTGTCAACAAGCTCACTTTCTTCACTCTGGCATGCAAGATTAGGCCACCCTTCAGATGCCAAACTTCAAGTTTTAGGTCATTCTTTTCCTTTTTTACAAAATTCATGTAATGATCTTTGTAAGGTCTGTCCATTGGCTAAACAGAAACGTTTGCCTTTTCCTTTCAATAATAAACTCATTGCTTGTGCTTTTGATTTGATACACTTGGATGTTTGGGGTCCTTATGCTACACCTACTGTGGATGGTTTTAAGTATTTCCTAACTGTGGTTGATGATTCAACCGGAGATACTTGGGTGTACTTAATGAAGTCCAAATTTGATGTTAGACCTCTTCTTTCTTCTTTCTATTCTATGGTTTTCACTAAGTTTGGATGCAAAATCAAATCTGTTAGAACTAATAATGCTATGGAATTCCACATGCCAAATTTTTATAGTTCAAATGGTATTGTACATCAACATAGTTGTGTTTATACTCCACAACAAAATTCTATTGTGGAGAGAAAACATCAACATTTTTTGTCTATAGCTAGAGCTTTACATTTTCAGTCTAACATTCCCATTCAGTTTTGGGGAGATTGCATCCTCACTTCAGCTTATTTGATTAACAAATTACCTTCCCCTTTGTTGCATAACAAAACACCTTATGAGTTGCTTTTCAATTAACCTCCTTCTTATGATCATTTCAGGGTTTTTGGTTGTGAATGCTATGCTTCTACTGTTGCTCAGATAGGAATAAGTTCTCTCCCAGAGCAAGGAGATGTGTCTTTCTTGGTTATCCCTTTAATGTGAAGGGTTTCAAGTTGTTTGACCTTCAATCTCATTCTGTGCTCATTTCTAGAGATGTAGTCTTTCATGAGTCTGTGTTTCCTTACCAGACTGATTCTTGTTCTTCCTTCCCTGATCATTCCATTCCTTTGCCTTGTTTTCCTTGTTTTCCTTCTGTTTCTTCTGATATTGTTGATCCAATTCTTCCTTCTTCCACCTTGTCTTCTGTTGCTCCTTTATCATCTGATTCTATTGTTGATTCTTTTGTCCAAGTACATACTGATCTTGATGATGATTTTCTCCAAGATGTTCCTAATGAACCCCCTGAGCCTTTAACTGATCCTATTCCCCTTAGAAGGTCTGCTAGGGTCCATAAACAGCCTTCATACCTCCAAGCTTATCACTGTAATCAGGTATCCTCAATTCCCACTACTGTTGCTCTCCATTCAGGTACTTCCCATCCTTTATCTTCACACCTTTCTTATCACACTCTTTCTCCCTCTTATAAGCATTTCTGTTGCTCTATCTCTTCTGTTGTTGAGCCAACTTATTACTATCAACCTGTTTCTGATCCTAAGTGGCAGGAGGCAATGGCTGCTGAGATTGCAGCCCTTGAAGCCAATCTTACTTGGACTTTGACACCCTTACCTACCAATAAGAAGCCTATTGGTTGTAAATGGGTGTATAGGATCAAGTACAAATCTGATGGTTCTATTGAGAGGTATAAGGCTCAGTTGGTTGCCAAAGGTTTCACACAGAAAGAAGGGGTGGATTACAATGAAACTTTCTCACCTGTTGCCAAAATG
The DNA here is from genome assembly GCA_030021035.2 of Notholithocarpus densiflorus. Classification (NCBI taxonomy): domain Eukaryota; kingdom Viridiplantae; phylum Streptophyta; class Magnoliopsida; order Fagales; family Fagaceae; genus Notholithocarpus; species Notholithocarpus densiflorus. The sequence goes on from JARYZH020000352.1 coordinate 17,994, forward strand.
GTGTCTGTTAAATGCCTTTTGGCTGTGGCTGCTATGAAGGGTTGGTATCTTGGTCAGCTTGATGTCAATAATGCTTTCCTCCATTGGGATTTGTCTGAGGAGGTGTACATGTCTCTTCCACCTGGGTTTCAGAGCCAGGGGGAGATGGTTTGTAAGTTGAATAAGTCCCTCTATGGCCTTAAGCAGGCTTTTAGGCAATGGTTTGCCAAATTCTCTCACACCTTGATTCAGTTGGGTTTTAAACAGTCCAAGGCAGACTATTCTTTGTTTACTAGACAAAAGGATCATTGTTTCATGATGTTATTGATTTATGTCGATGATGTCTTGATAGCATGTAATGACAAAAGGGAGGTGGATCAGTTCAAGGTGTTGTTGGATCAGAAATTCAAGTTGAAGGACTTAGGTGACTTGAGGTATTTTCTTGGTTTGGAGATTGCAATGTCAGATAAAGGCATCTCACTCTGTCAAAGGAAATACACTCTTAAAGTCTTGAATGATGCTAGTATGTTAGGCTGTAAACCAGCCAAAACACCAATGGAACAGAATATCAGATTAAGTATGAAGGGGAAGAGCTTAAAGATCCAAGTGCATATAGAATGCTTATTGGGAGGTTGTTGTACTCGACCATTACTAGGCCAGACATCACTTTTGCTGTCCATAGGTTGAGTCAGTACATGGCCAAGCCAAGGAAGCCACATTTAGATGCAGTGCATAGAGTTTTACAATACTTGAAGAATGAATCAGGGAAAGGCATTTTGTTTTCAGCTAAGACTGAATTGCATGTTAAGGGCTTTACAGATTCTGACTGGGCTGCTTGTCCAGATACTAGGAGATCTATCACAAGCTATAGCATCTTCATTGGGATTCCTTAGACTCATGGAAGTCTAAGAAACAATCCACAGTGTCTAGATCCTCAGCAGAAGCAGAGTATAGGGCAATGGCAGTGGCTACTTGTGAGATAGTGTGGATATTATACTTTCTTAGAGACATTGGTGTTGAATACAAAAGGGAAGCTCTACTATTCTGTGATAGTGAGGCAGCCTTGCACATTGGATCAAATCCAGTGTTTCATGAAAGAACCAAACATATTGAGATAAATTGTCATGTAGTTAGAGACAAAGTTTTGGAAAAGGTTATCAAATTGAATCATGTTAGAACTCATTGTCAGCTTGCAGATTTATTGACCAAGGCATTGAATTTTAATCAATTTTCAAGTCTTATTTGCAAATTGGGGATGATCAATATATATTCAGCAGTTTCCCTTGAGGGGGAGTATCAGAATAAAGGCAATGAACATAAGCAAGAGCAGATAGGCTTGACAGAAGAGGATCCAGCTTGCAAGGTCAACTGCAGAACAGAGTTGGAGAAAAACGACAAAGGCAATGTTTTAAAGAGCAGCAAAACGACTTGTAGCTAGTGTATTTGTTTTTCTGTTAACTAGTTAGCACGTGTATAGGTTAGTTATTGTTACTGTGTAGCACGTGTAGAAGTTAGTTAGTTTGTTTTGATAGTTTTCTTCTTCCTCTGTACATATATATACAAAAGCTTTTTACTCTGATTGCTAATTAATGAGAATTGCAGTTTCATCACAATTCTCTGATAAGCACCTTGACCAATCATGGCAATTACTGCATTGCAGATGCTTTCCAGCTCGCTCATCTTATCCTCAAATTCGTCTGCCTCAGCAAGCTGATTCCTTTCAAGCCAATTGATAGTTTCCTCAATTACTTCTTCAACCATCTTTTTGTCCACAGCACGAAACTTAGCAACAGTCTCTTCATCTCTAAATTTACTCCTCATGTTGAAAGCGTAGTTCTCAAGTGCATTCTTTAGTTTGGCCTTCATGTTATGCTCCTCATCCTCAGCCTTGTACTTCTTAGCCTCCTGCACTAATTTCTTAATCTTTTCCTTGGAGAGCCTGCACTTATTAGTGATTGTAATGTTATTCCTCTTTCCAGTGGTTTTGTCCTTGGCAGGATATAAACCAAAAGGAAGATCAAGTGCTAATCAGGTCACTTGCAATCCAGGAACAGCAACTGAGAGTGGTTCAGTTCAATGTCCTATTTCTAAAGCTCAGTGTGAGCAATTGTTGGCCTTCCTCAATGCTAGTTGTAACTCTGGTGAGAATCATCATGCAGCCAATGTGAGTACTGGTAATGGATTGGCTAATTTGGTTTCTGGAGCTGTTGATGTGTGTTCATCTGCTGGTGTTCCTACTACTGCTGGTGTGGCAGCCACTAATCCACATCCTCAAGCTCATAACAATTACCTTGAAACTATGTCAGGTATTGTTTCTAATCTTGCTTTCAGTCCAAATTTGACACATTCCATCTTTTCAGCCAAACTGGTTAATAGAACCTGTTTTGGAACTACTGATTGGGTCATAGACACAGGTGCTACTGACCACATGGTGCATTCTGTGTCTTGTTTCACCACAATAATTGCCACATTGAACACTCATGTAAATCTGCCCAATGGTGAGGTAGCCTTAGTCACACATATTGGGACTGTCAAAATTAATGAAAACCTCATCTTATATAATGTTCTTTGTGTTCCATCTTTTAGCTTCAATCTCATATCAGTTAGCCAACTTGCTAAATCTGTCCTATGTTGCCTTATTTTCTTTGGTAACTTGTGTTTCATCCAGGACCTTGCTCATTGGAGCACACTTGGTCTGGGTAAAGAGTGCAATGGCCTCTACCTGCTGGAAGATAGCAATTCAGTCTCTTCTTTTGTTTCAGCTGCTTTTTCTGTTAATAAAACTCAGCCACATATATGGCACTTGAGGTTGGGGCATCCTTCCAATGCCAAGCTGAATTTACTCAAGTCAAATAATGTACAGATTTGTGATTCAAATAAAGATTTCTTTTGTGATATTTGTCCTCTTGCCAAACAGAAAAGATTGCCTTTTAATGAAAGTTTACATATTTCTGAGAATTGTTTTGATTTGATTCATTGTGATTTGTGGGGTCCATTTTCTGTATCTACCATTGGTTCTTGCAAATATTTCCTCACTATAGTGGATGATTGCTCTAGGTGTACATGGGTTTACTTGTTGAAGCACAAATCACAAACTCAGTCCATATTAGAGCAATTTTGCACTATGGTTGAAACTCAATTTTCTAGGAAAGTAAAGGTCATTAGAACTGATAATGGAACTGAATTCATCATGAGTGATTTCTTTGCTGAAAGGGGCATTTTGCATCATTTGAGCTGTGTTGAAACTCCTCAGCAAAATGCAATTGTAGAGAGGAAACATCAACACATCTTGAATGTAGCAAGGTCACTTATGTTCCATTCTCATTTGCCTTTACATCTTTGGGGGCATAGTGTTTTAACTGCTGCATATTTGATTAATAGGATTCCTAGTACACCTCTATCTCACAAAACCCCTTATGAGGTCCTTTATGGCAGTCCTCCTTCCTATGCTCATTTAAGGATCTTTGGTTGCCTTTGTTATGCTTCTACACTTGCACATAACAGGTCCAAATTTGCAGCAAGAGCAAGGAGGTGTGTCTTTCTAGGCTATCCTTTTGGCATAAAAGGTTACAAAGTTTTAGATTTGTCCACAAATGCAATTTTCATATCTAGAGACGTGGTTTTTCATGAAAACATATTTCCTTTTATTGATGGTAAAACCTCAATTTCAAACCCTTTTACTTCAATTACTGAAGTTGATGGTCTTGCATCTTCCAGCTCAGGTAATGACTCTTTTGTTACTCCTATTACTATCCAAGATGAGTCTATTGCTTGTTCAAACCCTGTTTATGATCCTATTCCTGTTCAAGTTTCTTCTCTCCATTTTGATTCCTCTCATGCAGCTTTTGATTCTACTGATTCTTCAGTTCCTTCTTTACCTATGTCCATAATTCCTACTTCTGTCACATCTGTACCTGCTTCTACATCAGCTCATGAACCACCATCAGCACCTATCAGAAGATCATCTAGGCAATCCACTAAACCAGTCTACTTACAGGATTATGCTTGTGTTACTACTCATGTTTCTGGTGCACCTTATGATGTGGCTGATGGGCTTACTTACTCCCATTTAGAGCCTTGTTATCAATCATATTTGTTGGCAGTTAGCACATCACCTCAAGAGCCACAATTCTTTTTCCAAGCTGTTAAAGATCCTCTTTGGAGAGCAGCAATGGACAAAGAAATTCAAGCACTTGAACAGACTCATACTTGGGAGAGCTTACCACCTTACCTCCTGGTAAAACCCCTATTGGGTGTAAGTGGGTATATAGGATTAAGTTGAATCCTGATGGAACAGTGGAGAGATACAAGGCCAGACTTGTGGCTAAGGGATACACACAAAGGGAGGGCATTGATTTTCTTGAGACCTTCCACTATGGTTTGCTGACTCAAAGACGCAGTGGGAAGTGGAGTAAACGAGTTCTATTTGTACTATATTCAAGTTAAACTTAGCTCGCAAGTCTGCTTAGTTGTTTGTCTGTTTAGACGGAGCAAATACAATATGCATCTTATGCATGTTTCCTCCCTCTCACGTAGAGGTATAGGGCATCAGATGCACCTCGTTTAAATGACTAAATTATTGGTTGCAAGAAGAATCTACGACTTTTGTTCTACTTTTCGTACCATTTTCAATCGATGTCACAAAGGATAAAGCGATACTATATATCCAAAGGCAATTCTTCTTTAATTGAGCAATGATCACGAAATTTCCTACAACTTTTTTTTATTAATTTCTTTTAACACCGGCAATATTTTTTTTTTCAAACAATGTGCTAAGTTTTATTATAAAACATCTTTTTTATGGATTTATCATTTTTTTTTTTATACGAGATATAAATTCTACTGTAACTTTATCTAAATGTATATTTGTGTCAAGCTCTTTCATGAAGACTTGAACTCTGGTCCTTACCCCCATAATCCAAAGATACTTGCGTACTTTTATTTTGAGAATTATACTTTAAATCTCAATTTTATGGCTTGTTAGGACATATGTGATTCAATGTTAGGAACATATGTCACTATTTTATGTAATTGACTAATCTTTTGAAAAAACGCAATTTACTTGTAATTGGGTAGATCTAGGATGTGTTTAATGCTTCAAGAAACAAGGTTTCAAGTTCAAATGTTAAAGCCATGCAAGTCTATTAAAGAATCAAGTGAAGAAGTGCTGTTCATTAAAGTTCGACAGCTAATATCTATCGAGATTTAAGAGAGTTGTTTCAGCCCGATGCTCGACAGCTGCTCAATAGATAGGGTATCTATCGAGATTTATGAAGTTCAGTTTTTCAAGCTGATTTTCATCCAATCCGTGAATGTATGTTTAGGCTTTCTTTTCTCACAACCCTAAACATATATAATGATTGTTTTAAGGGCTGTCACAGCTGATGCAACTGAATGCAAAAGTTTTTCACAAGCATATTGTGAACTGGAGACATATGTCCTAGTTCATCCTTTTCTTGAAGAAGCTACTATGTTTGTACACCTTTGGGTTTTGTGATCAAGCAACTTCATGATCTTCATCGTGTGATGAACTGAAGAACTTTGCAGCCAACATCCTTCTCAAGTTGGTGATTAAGTCGCGTACTGGGATCCGCGCAATTGGTTAGTCACGTATTGGGAGCCGTGCATTGAAAATGAGAGATTGTTACTACAGAACAAGTCTAATTGGGTATTGGGGTAAGGGTTCAACTGTAGGTTGGTATAACGTACTGGGATTCCTTTACTTGTAACCGCTTGTTGTGATAATAGTGGATTCTCGGGAGTAGTGACCTTAAAATCACCTAGTGGGGTTTTTGAGTGTAGGTTTTTCCCATTCGTAAACAAATCACCGTGTCAATTTATTTTCCGCTGCATACTTAGTTTAATTGGTGATTTGTTTGTGCTACCACCCATCTTGCATGTTAATTTGATTAATTAATAAACTTGGCTAATTAATCAATTAATTCATCATAAGGGGTCAATACATTCTTAGCCTATCAAGTGGTATCAGAGCGGGCACACTCTGATTAGAGTTAATCTTTGCTGTGTGATCCATTGACCCCTGTTGTCATGGTTGCAACCGACCTGAAGAGATCTTTGCTTTCAAATACATTTTGTTTTTCTAACCTCTACTTGTTTAAGTGTATTAGAAAATGCAAGTCTAAAAGTTATTTGAATTCTATTATGATGACTATTAGAAAAAATATCAGCTTGACAAAGAAGAAACTAGATTATCTCAGAATGAAAATGTGCAAAGGAGTTCGTTTGAGAAGAGTGAAAGTTAAAGGTTTAGTTCATTAAAGGCAGATGAGAGAAAACACCATTCCTACTGATCTGTCATCTAAGCACGAAGTGTGCTTCATGATGAAGTCTGCATTTAAGGTTATGGACACGTGCTTGTGGTACCTTGACAACGGCTGCTCAAGACACATGACTGGAGACCAATCTCTCTTCAAGGTTTTCGAGTCTAAAGAGGGTGGTAATGTCACTTTTGGTGATGGGAGTAAGTCACAGATTAAACGAAAGTGAATCATCTCTCTAGCTAGACTGCCAGACATTGCAAATGTCCTATATGTAGAAGGTCTGAGAGTGAACCTGTTGAGCATAAGTCAGATATGTGATCAAGACTTCATGGTACTATTCTCAAAGGGAAAATACCTTGTCATGGATGAGTCTGGAAAGAAGCTTATAAGTGGTGTTTGCACTCTAGACAATTGTTATGGCTTGGTTCCTGATATTGATATTGTGTGCAATAGCATTCGTCTACCAAATGAAGATCTATGGCACCAAAGGATGGGACATGCTAATTACAAACATCTTTCAATTATATCTAAGCATGAGTCAGTGTTAGGGATACCAAAGCTCAGTAGAGTGAGCAATGTGGTGTGTGAACCATGTCAGCTTGGGAAACAGACAAAAGCTAAACATTCGAGCACTCAAACATCTGCTACATCCAAACCATTGGAGCTACTACATCTAGATCTTATGGGTCCAACCAGAACCGAATCTCTTGGTGGAAAGAGATATATCATGGTTGTGGTAAACAACTTCACTAGGTACACTTGGGTCATTCTCCTACGATCCAAGTCTGATGCTCCTGAGCATATTGAAGCTTTGTGCACAAGATTGCAGAATGAAAAGAGCCTGAAGATTGATTGAATTTGAAGTGATCATGGTAAAGAATTCGAGAACTCATATATGGAATCCTTTTGTACAAGATCAGGTATATCTCAAGAATTCTCTGCTCCTATTACTCCTCAGCAGAATGGTGTAGTAGAAAGGAAGAACAGGGTTATTCAAGAGATGGTTAGAGCCATGTTGCACAACAAGGATATGGCTAGAAATTTGTGGGGAGAAGCCGTCAACACTGCTTGTCATATGGTTAATAAGGTGTATTTTAAACCCGGTACCAAAAAGACTCCTTATGAGTTATGGAAGGGAAGGAAGCCAAATGTTAAATATTTCAGAATTTTTGGAAGTACTTGTTTCATTCTCAAGGATAGAGAAAATGTGGAAAAATTTGACTCCCGAAATGATGAATGAATATTCCTGGGATACTCCTCTACAAGCAAGACTTATCGAGTATACAACAAAAGAACCATGAAGGTAATGTAAACAGTAAATGTTGTTATTGATGAATCTTCAGATTCTGGTTCTGAAAAATTTAGTGAGGAAATCCCCAAATAGATTCTTCCTCCCAAGCCCAAGGAAGTTCAAGAAATTGTTGAACAGGAGCCTACATCTCCTAGTACTCCAAATACTTCAAGTGTTGTAGAAGATTCGGCAGACTTATCTACTTCACCTGATTCTGAAACCCATGAAGAGAAAGGACCTTCTTCCAGGATCAAATTGAATCATCCTCCTGAAGTTATTGTGGAAAACATGAATGAACTTACACTAAGGAAGCGTACAACTGATAAATGTGTTGCTAACTTTGTGTCTCATTCTTGTTACTTGTCGCAAGTTGAATCCACTAAAGTTGAGGAAGCCCTTCAAGATGAAAGGTGAGTTGAAGCTATGCATGATGAACTGCTTCAGGTTTCAAAGGAATGATGTCTGGACTTTGGTACCTAGACCGGAGGGTGAGCACATCATCGGCACAAAATGGATATTCCGCAATAAAACTGATGAAGAGGGTAATGTGATCCGCAACAAGGCTCATTTTGTAGCTCAAGGATACTCATAAATGGAAGGAGTAGACTATGATGAGACATTTGCTTCGGTAGCCCGTATGAAGTCCATCAGAATTCTCCTAGCCCTGGCATGTCACTTGAGGTTCAAGCTCTATCAAATGGACGTGAAGACTGCATTCTTGAATGGGTTGCTTAAAGAAGATATCTATGTGGCTCAACCAAAATGATTCATTGATCCACACTTTCCGGATCATGTGCTGTACCTCAAGAAGGCACTTTATGGGTTAAAGCAAACCTCTAGAGCTTGGTATGATCGGCTCACACAATACTTGGTGTCACATGGGTTCACCAGAGGAAAAGTAAATCAAACTCTCTTCATAAAGAGGGAAGACGGCGAGTTGATAGTTGCTCAAGTCTATATTGATGATATCATCTTTGGGTCAACTAAGGATGAACTTGCTTATAGCTTCTCAAAACTCATGCGGGCCAAGTTCAAGATGAGCATGATTGGAGAGCTAACTCATTTCCTTGGATTGCAAATTCGTCAACAAGATTCAGGTATATTCCTATCTCAATCTAAATATGCTAAAAATCTTGTGAAGAAGTTTGGTTTGGAATCTGCTAGTTCTATTAGAACCCCCATGAGCCCAAATGTTAAACTCACTGTTGACTTATTAGGTAAAAGTGTAGATTCTTCTCTCTATAGAAGCATGATAGGTAGTCTTCTTTACCTTACTACTAGTAGACTTGACATTAGTTACAGTGTGGGAGTGTGTGCTAGATATCAAGCTAATCCCAAAGAGTCTCATATGATTGCTTTGAAAAGAATCATAAAATATGTCAAAACCACTGCCAACTTTGGTGTGTGGTACAGCAAGGACACAAATGATGTCTTAGCTGGGTATTCTAACGCTGATTGGGCTAGGAATGCTGATGATAGAAAGAGTACATCAGGGGGTTGTTTCTATGTGGGTAATAATCTTGTCTCCTGAATGAGCAAAAAGCAGAACTCCATCTCATTATCCACTGCAGAAGCTAAGTACATCGCTGCCGGTAGCTGTTGTACCCAACTTCTATGGATGCAAAAACTCCTCCATGATTATGGTATTTGTCAAGAGCATCTTACCATCTACTGTGACAATACTAGTGCCATCAACATCTCTAAGAACCTAGTTCAACATACTTGAACTAAACACATAGAGATTTGACATCACTTCATTAGGGAGCTTGTCGAAGATGGTACTCTTACTCTTGAGTTTATTCACACTGATGATCAAAAGGCTGATTTGTTTACCAAATCTCTTGACAGCAAACAATTTGAATTCCTTCGCCAAAACATTGGTGTCATCTCCATGGATTGATCTCTCCTTCTGCTCCTTCTTCCTCATGCATTTGCATCTAGTTTTATGCATTGCTTTGTTTAACATGTTTTTGTTTGGTTATTTTTCAGTTTTGCTTTATTTTGTTTTTCATATAAAAATGAAAGATAAAAATTTGAAAAATCAGAAAAATACAAAAACAGTGTGTTTGTGTACATTGGTACTTGTGTACCTTGGATGGCCATTGAAACAAAGTTTTCTAAACTTTGTATCTCTTGTAGCTTAGATGAGCATCTCTATGCACAACCAAGCAAGTGAGCTTTGTGGCTCGTGTTCGTGATGAGTAAGATTAAGTAATCTCTTGTACTTAACACTCGTATCACTCTTTTTGACGGGAATGATTAGAAAATTCTAAGAGAAATGCATAAATAACCATCTCACCACTGTTGCCCGCCAATTATGAAATGACATATGTATGCTTCAGCATAGCAAAAGTGCAATGTCAAATGCTTAACATAATTGGGTATTTCTTTTCTCTCTCCTATATGCCCATGCATGATATGCTTATTAAAAGAAAAATATGCAAAGAAAATTAAAAGCAAAAAGATCAAAATGTTTTATATATGATTGCAAGCGTGTCTTTTAGGAGATGTGGAAGTTATAGGATGTACCTCGAATGTGATAGTCCCTATCAAACAGTTATGATTGTGTGTGAGTTAGAGTGATTTTCTCATATCTTAGATCGTCATAACATGTAGACACTTATACAATCTTGCGATGTTATTCACACACAACACGCAATACTCTTTGCTACTTTTGATACATGTACAGGTACAATGTGATTTGGCCATCACAAAGTTTACATATGTTAATGTATGCTCACTAAACTATCTTAACTTGTTTTTGAAATATAAAATTGGTTAGACTTGTTTAGTGTGTGTGTGTGTGTGTGTGTGTGTGTGTTTTGGGATCTATGTGCTTAACATTTTTTTTTTTTTTTTGTGTTGAGAGATGTTTTTGAGAGCTTAAAATGTTGATTGGATCTTTGGTTGAGTAGCATGCTTGATTGCATTCATTTCTGTGTTTTTCTCCTCCTTGAAAAACTGTTTTTAAGCAATCTCGACAGCTCCTCGACAGCTAAGCTATCTATCGAGCTCTTCAACTTTTTTTATCACAATCTCGATAGCTTCTCGATAGCTCCTCGATCCATCGAGAAAGTTTCTGTCTCCTCAATAGATGCTTGATAGCTCATCGATCCATCGAGCTTGTTTTTGCTGTGGACACCTCTGGATAGCTGCTCGATAAATGCATCTGTCGAAGTTTAAATCTCGACACCTCTCGATCTGTCGAGATTTAAGAGGTTTTATATATAGGGTCCGCGCGATTTCAAACTCACTTCTCTCGATCTCTCTCGATACTTTTGTGTCTTTTCACCTCCCAAAGACATTTTCCTCACTCTATACTTCTTTCCCAAGAGATTTTCGGCCTTAAGATCATCTTCTTACATTTGGTATGATCTTTTTCACTCATTCTATCATGCATTTCATGTTTTCTGGCCTAACGTTTGGGATTGTTGATAAACTTTGGGGTTTTTCAAAATTAATGGAGTTTTTGTGAACTTTTTGGGATGGGCTTTCTGAAAATGGCTTTAAATCATCATGCATTGCATCTCATTTGCATCATAGCAATGTTTCATGCATTGTAGATGTATGTTTACTTTATTGAAATGATTGTGAGCTGGTAGGATTGGATTGGGTTGAGCCCATGATGTTTTTACTATTGCATATCACAAGCTCATGCATTTACATGCATACGTACCTTACATTCTCTATATTCTTATATATTAATTGTGATTGGTGCTTTTCTGTGTGTCTTTCTCTCTCTCTCCTTCTATCGGTTAGTTGCTCTATGGCACCTAAACGAAAATCTACTCCATCCCGGAACCCTTTTCATTCCGGGGCATTTTCTTCTTCTGATTCTACTCCCTCTCTTGTTCGGTTCCGTGATGATAAAGCCCGACAGGACTTTTTGGAGAACTTTTCAAGACGAGGCATTCATTCGGAACGCCAAGTCATTTTGTCAGACTTCTCTGACACTGACCTACCCACTGTCATCTACAGTAGGGGTTGGGAGTCACTGTGTGACATCCCAATCACTTGTCCATCCGTGCTTATCTAGGAGTTCTACTCCAACATGCATGGATTTGATTATTCAGTACCTCTCTTTGTCACTCGCGTTCGAGGTACGCGCATCGTGGTCACTCCGAATATTGTATCCGACGTGCTCCATGTCCCTAGGGTAGCGCATCCTGACTACCCTGGTTGTGAGCATCTTAAGACCGTGTCTAAAAACGAGCTTATATCCTCTTTTTGTGAGCTTCCTTCTGATCGTCAGTTCACTTCTTGTACAGCCTTTGCTAAAGGTCCTAGGTTCATGAACATAGTTATGACTTTTGTTTTGTATCATTTGTCTCATTATAACTCCATTACAGAGCCCCGTGCTCGATTTTGCTTTCCCTCTTAGAGTATCTTACTATAGATTTTCTCTCTCATTTCATTCTCTCACTCATAGACGTGTATAGGGATTCGGAAACCCGTGATAAGCTCATCTTCCCTTTGGCTATCACAAGGATTCTACGCCATTTTTCTGTTCCCTTTTTCCCGTTTTCGATCACTTCCATGTCATGTGTGCCATAGACGTCGCTACCGTTAAACGGAGCGAGGCGCAGCTATGTTCGAGGCGGTCCGGGATGGCGATTCCTCCAGCTTCTACAGCTCCATCCACTTCCGCTCCCTCTTCTTCTATGGGCAGTGTGACTCTCGAGGACATTATGGCACAGCTTGTGCACATGGATGCTCGCCTCGACAATCTTAGTGATGAGTTATGCCAGGTGAACACCCGTGTTGGTCGTATCGCACGATGCCAAGCTGCCATGGGTGGTTACTCTGCTGCTTCTCCTCCTACTCCAGAGGCTTCTAAGGATGAGGACAATGATGCTGATGATGATGCTTCTGATGCTGATGAAAATGATGTTGCTAGCTCTTTTAGTGCTGATGAGATGTCTACTTGATATACTTACCCTTTGTCACTCGTGACAAAAAGGGGGAGTAGTTTTGGATATGAGAGTAGTCTTACTCATTGGGGGAGGGTTAGTATAGGAGATTTTTGTTAGGGGGAGTGTTTATATTGAGGGATGTAGTGAGGACTTTATGTATCTTTTTCTTTTCTCTCTATTTTAGATACATTGTTCATGTACCTTAGATCTTGTGATCATGTTGTGATAGCAAACCATGTACTTGTTGATATATATACATTTGAGGTTGTTATTACAGTTCTTTCACCTATCTTTACATGTGTTGTTTCTTTTCTCTCTTTATGCACATGCTTCTTATATATTGTATGCAATATTTTATTTCTGTTTCAGACTAAGATGCCTTGATGAGTTTTGTTTAAAGTATTTCAGAAATCTAGGTTGTCAAAGTCTACTTGCCATAAACTCTCTTCTTGCAAAGTTTTTCAAGAGTTTGTATTAGAATAGATTTTATTGTATTCAACAAGTGAGTATGAGTTGAGTGATTTATGACTTCTCTTATATGTTCATTTGTTTGTTGTGGTTTTGTCACGGATTGCCAAAGGGGGAGATTGTTAGGACATCTGAGATTCATTGTTAGGAACATATGTCACTATTTTATATAATTGGCTAATCCTTTGACAAAACGCACTTTACTTGTAATTGGGTAGATCTAGGATGTGTTTAATATTTCAAGAAACAAGGTTTTAAGTTCAAGTGTTAAAGCCATGCAAGTCTGTCTAAGAATCAAGTGAAGAAGTGCTGTTCATTAAAACTCAACAGCTAGTATCTATCGAGGTTTAAGAGAGCTATTTCAGCCCGAGGCTCGACAGCTGCTCGACAAATAAGGTATCTATCAAGATTTATGAAGTTCAGTTTTTCAAGCTGATTTTCATCCAATCCGTGAATGTATGTTTGGGCTTTCTTTTCTCACAACCCTAAGCATATATAAGGATTGTTTTAAGGGCCGTCACAGCTGATGCAACTGAATGCAAAAGTTTTTCACAAACATATTGTGAACTGGAGACATATGCCCTAGTTCATCCTTCTCTTAAAGAAGCTGCTGTGTTTATACACCTTTGGGTTTTGTGACCAAGCAACTTCATGATCTTCATCGTGTGATGAACTGAAGAACTTTGCAGCCAACATCCTTCTCAAGTTGGTGATTAAGTCGCGTACTAAGATCCGCGCAATTGGTTAGTCACGTACTGGGAGCCGTGCATTGAAAATGAGAGATTGTCACTACAGAACAAGTCCAATTGGGTATTGGGGTAAGGGTTCAACTGTAGGTTGGTATAAGGTACTTACTTGTAACCACTTGTTGTGATAATAGTGGATTCTCGGGAGTAGTGACCTTAAAATCACTCAGTGGGGTTTTTGCCGTGTAGGTTTTTCCCATTCATAAACAAATCACCGTGTCAATTTATTTTCCGCTGCATACTTAGTTTAATTGGTGATTTGTTTGTGCTATCATGCATCTTGCGTGTTAATTTGATTAATTAATAAACTTGGCTAATTAATCAATTAATTCATCATAAGGGGTCAATACATTCTTGGCCTATCATGGCTAATGTCAATGTTAAGCTCATTAACAAACCAAATCAAATTATTGGTGTAATTAACCAATTAAGATATGCATGGATAGATAATCAAAAAAACATATCCTAAACAATCAATCACACCCAAAGGAACACTAGAACTGTTTGCAAAGAGAAAAGCCCAACACCAGGGAAAAAAACTTTCCCACGATTCTCCTTTTCTTAAAGTTTCAGGATATCCATAAAAACCGGTAAAGTGCCAAACAATGCCATCCTGATTAATTAGAGCATCAATGTGATATGGGGAAGAAGTTTGGATATCTAAATCCACACAATCTGCCCAAAGGAGGATCAAACCACCACCCAACCCAATTTTGGGAACTGTAAAACCAGCTGTGAAATCCAATTTCTTTTTTAACCTGTGAAAACCATCCATGTCCAGAAGAGTTTCAAACAGGAAAAGAATTTTGAGACCTTTTTCTCTCGCCAAACAACGGAGTTCTTCTACTGAATCCAGTGTTGGGTTAAAAATGAATTAACCCCTTGCAGATTAATTAATTACCCAAGTTAATTAATTATTCAAATTACATGCAATAGCGTGGTAGCACAAACAAATAACAAAATTACTAAATGCAGCGGAAAATAAATTTGACATAGGTGATTTGTTTACGAATGGGAAAAACCACCGAAACAAAACCCCACTGGGTGAATTTAAGGTCACTACTCCCGAGAATCCACTATTATCAATCACAAGCGGTTACAAGTATAAGGAATCTTACCAAACCCTATGGTCTATCCCGAAATACCAACCTACAGTTGAACCCTTACCCCAATACCCAATTGGACTTGTATTGTAGCGGCAATCTTTCCGTTCAATGCACGAATTCTAGTACATGACTAACCAATGATGCACAAATACGTGATGAACTCACCAACTTGAAGAAGATTGTTTGCTGCAAAGTTCTTCAGTTCATCAACAATGAAGATCAGAAAGCTCCTTGGTCATAAAACCCTTGGCGTAAAGACGCAGTCGCTTCTACAGAGAAAATAATGAACTAGGTCACAATATGCATTCGATCACACAATGCTTGTATTCTATTTGCATCACCTTGTGACGGCCTTTAAAATAATTTTTATATATGTTTAGGGTTGTGAGAAAATAAAAACCTTACACAAATACATAAGCATATGCGTGTAATCAGATTTGGAAAACCTGATTTCATAATTCTCGACAGATACAGCTTGTGTCAAGCTTCTGTCAAGCTTCAACATTAAATCTCGATAGAAAGGATTCTGTCGAAACTTCTGTCGAGCTTTAATGAACAGCACTTCCTTCACTTATTTCTTGATCAGACTTGCATGACTTCAATACTTAACTTGAACACTTGTTTCTTGAAGTACTAAACCCATCCTAGATCTACCCAATTACAAGTAAAGTGCGTTTTGTCAAAGGATTAGCCAATTACATAAATATGTCCCTAACATCCAGGATCCCAAGCCTTCTACAGTTAAGGCTAAGAATCTTCATGGTAGAGGGGGGTAAGGAATTACTCCCAATAGCTTTTTGGGAGACACTTGAACTGTCTAAGCAAATAGCTTGTTTTTTAAGATGTAAAGGATCCAAGGAAAAAGATAAAGAACGTTTACCCAAAGGTTGAAGCTTAGACAAATTCTCAAGAGAAGTCTGAGTATTGGAATTCCGTAGAATAGGCTTCCATGATCTCAAATAAGAATCTTTTTTGCCCAATGAATCCTCGGTAGAATTGGAAATACAATCCATCTTCGTATTTGAATTTGAATTTTCCTCAATTGAATTTTGGTTATCCACATCTGCCAGCGTTTTCCCCTTAATCACGGTTGTCACACCGTTTGCCATATTACCTGTCAATTGCTACTTGTTGTTCAGAGTTGGAACCTTATCTGACTTCTTATCACTTAAAAGAGTCCAAGTCGAAATACAGTCCCCAGAAAAAGGACCCAATATATCCGAATTTTCTTCTTTTGAAACTTCTGCAACCTCCAAAACACTTACTTGCAGATTCCTTGGTGATTTTAATGTCGAAAAAGAAGAAAAATCTGGATTCTTAGAAGATAAGGATTCGAATACACCACTTTCTCACTCAAAGATTGAGATTTGAATAGGATCGAGAAATTTCAGCTTACTCAGATTTGTCAACTGTCTCAGATTCTCTGGTTGTTGCTTGGCTGTATTCGTATCAGCTTCATTGTTCATCGGAATAGATGGTGGCTGATGGTGGATATTGGGTTGTTTAGTTCCATCCTCTTCCCCATTAGTAACTTGATTGTCCTCTTCATCATCATCACAAAACCTGGACTGGCTGGGGCTTCCTTTTCTCTGTTTAATTTTTGGAGCAATTGCACGCATCCATGGACCAAATTGAAGTTCATCCTCATCTATTGACAGACAACCCCTATGTACCTTACGACACTCCCGATCTTGATGACCAAGTATGCCACACCTATAACAAAAGGTAGGCAGCCTTTCATACTTAAAAAATACCCAACCTTTCTCCGCTTCTTCAATTTGAATCATTTTTCCTCTCATAAGGGGTTTAGTAACGTCAATATCACCCAAATCCTAAGAAAGGAACCCCAAGCCAATCCACTCTTTGAGGCATCAACCAAAATCGGAACACCAATCTCATTGGCAATCCGAGTACCAACAAAGGAGTTCATACTTTTAATGGGAATATTGAAGATCCGAATCCAAAAAGGGGAATATTGGAAGGAAACATTACCTAAACTAAGAACACCTTTAAATTGCTTCAGTAAAATCAATCTCCTGTCAAAGGACTAAGGAATTCTATCTAGAACTTCCACCATGTCCTCGTCACTTAAAAACTAGCTTTTAAACCCGTGCAAATGCACGGGAATTACATAAGTATATGTATTTTTGGGTTCTTGGAAAAAAAAAAACAATATATCTATTTTCAACAAAATAAAAATAAAAATAATGAAAATTTTGTAAGAGTCCACAATTTTGTACATAAAAATAATTAGAATCCGAGAAAGCAAATATATTCAAATAATTTTAGGTAAATATTTGGAGAAACATTTTGTTTCAAAAGTCTTACTTAAATAAATTTAATTAAATATGTAGCTAATGCAATTGAATTTATAAATTTTAAAAAATAACACTTCGTATGAATTTCAAATTTTAAATGTATATAACACTCAGTATACTATCCATAAAAATATGTGTTGTCTTACAAATAGATTTCCTTTTAAGCCTATTCTAAACAACTAAAACTGTAACATCCACTATGATGGAGAGAAAAATATTTCTAGCAATTGAAAAAAAAAAAAATCCAGCTAAAGAGAATGGTGTGATCATCCTTCCTTGGAAGCAAATTGGTGGAGAAGCAAGATTGTTGTCCATTTCACATCCTTCGTCTTAATACTTCTTCAGCTAAAGAAATTGAACCCATGAACCTAATGTGGCGTTTGATACGGGGTAATGTTTTAGGATTCTCAGGAATGTTTAAAGATTCCCATGTTTTGTTGCAAATCACGCCAGAGAATCAGATGCTAAGGAAATATGGATTCCCCCTTTAAACCCCTCTCAGTAGGAATGTGGATTCCCTTTAAAACAAGTGGGTATCCAGATTCTCAAGCTTAAAGGAAATTGTATTTTTTTTATAAATTGATAATTTTAACCATTTTTCCTTATCATTTAAGCAATTAAGATATAATATAAAACAAATCATCAATATTTTTTCCCTTGTCTTTATCTTTTCCAGCCAAAATAACATAAACAAGATAAACAACTCTGTTGATATATTCTTTAACAAAGTTTTATTTAGGTTTCACGTGTGGAAAAAAAAAGTTTGAAGGGGACCCTCCATTATTGCCAGGTATTCACTTTTGCTGTTGTGCGTGTGTTGCTCAACAAATTATTAATAGTTTATATTTTGCTTTTCATTATTTATTTAGAGGATGATTTTTTTTTAAAATGACTTGGTAGTTCACATTCAAATCTAATGATAGAATGGGAAAAATAAATAATTCATTTAAGATTCCTAGGAATAAACCAAACACTATCATCTCACATTCCTAGGAATCTTAAGAGATTCCCAATGAAACCAAACATAAGAATAGCTACATTCTTAGGCATCCAGCTTGCAAGGAATCACATTCCTAGAAATCTGGATGCCAGAAGTAATATGGATTCTCTCGTACCAAACGCCACATAAGTTTAACAAGAAAAAAAAAATCAAAGAGATTTAGACATCAAATTTAGCACTAAATTTGATAAGACAATTTTAATTATAAAAATACAAACCAACCTCAAGAATATCTCATCATCTCCCAATCTAAATAATACTTGCTTAATTTAATGTGCATGATAGTGGATGACAAAATCTTTGGTTTATGCAATGGTGAAAGACTCATGATTCCATAATGACATAAGACTTGATATGTCATATTAAACTTTACCTTGAAACTACCCAACTACTCATCTAAGCCATTTTTTTCACTAACAAAATAAACATTTCCAAGATGCATGATACTAAGAAAAAGTATGTAGTCCTTTCCTTACCTTGCATAGACTATAGAAGTACCTTTAAAATTCAAATGTAAATATAATGTAAAGTGAAATTTCATCCTAGCAATTTGATGTCATATTTGCATATAACCTGACTTGACAAAGAATTTTGGGATCAATCCTATTAGAGCCAACACTTCTTATACTGGTTAATAGACTTTGAAGGTCACTAATAGCACCTGCACTCACCCAATCCCGAATTTGTCTGTTTTCAAAAAGTTTCTCAAGCTATTTGTCGGTTGAGAGCACAAAAACACTTAGAATTCCCATATGCTTCAAGAGTTACAAAATAAATAATAGATACAAAGGGAAAATTAAGTTTTCTTGACCTTTCAATTTAATTTAGTAGCTCTTCTCAAATAGTAGCCAAAGGTCTTATAAGTCAAGGATGACTGATTTGCATTAACATGTGGGGGAAAATATATCATTGTAAATACAAAATTCCTGAGAAGAGTCAACTGAGGTGCTAGAAGCTACATTAATGATCGGTTTGCCAAAAAAAATGTACAATGATCATTGTAGGGACACAAGCCCAAATATATGTTGGGCCTTGGGCCTTGTCCGATGAGGCTCAGTGGTCTGAGTATAGATCAATAGTAAGGAAGACGTAAGAATTTAAACTTCAAGAGCAAGCTATGACTATAAAGGCTGGGGGAGGTGGGCCAAGGAGGAATATCCCCTCGGCTAGATGAGGCGGAGATCAAAATGTGTGTCCTATCATCCAGGGTGACGTTCTAGGAAGTTCTATTGATAAGGACATGCATCATGAACGTACAGGAGGGATGGGAACTAGGAAATATCTAAGGGAAAGTTGCTACCACCGCATTGAATGCTCTGTAGCTAACTCTCTAGCCGCATTAATGAGGAAGTGATATCTGAACAGTGTTTTTCAGCCTTACAGCTACCCGCAAAGATTTCACGAGGGTGCTGATGGGACAAGGATCATTATAAGCAATCTACTGTCCACGTGGAGGGTAGAGATGAGAGGGGAGAAATAGTATAAATTAGGAGAAAGGCCCTAAGAGAAGGGGATCGGAGAATGAAGAAAGAAACATTGTAGCAATTAGAACTGTATTTGTAACCAACTTCAAGAATATATACAAGAACTGATCTCCTCGGACTATGCCGAGGATAATTTTCCTTAGATAAAACCAGTCCACTTTTACTTTATTGTCATCTGAATCCATTAAAGTTGTTACCCAACTCATTATAATCTAGTTTTCCAACTCATTCTCTACAAATTCATTGTATTGGGCTCATTGGGCCTAGATCCACTTACTTCTTGGGCTTAGGACTCAAACTGCGTCCTTACAATTGGCGTCGTCTATGGGGAATTCTTGTGTTTTAGTGAGTTTGACATCCAGCTATGGTAGATTCAAGTCTGCACCAGGCAGAATCTATAGGGTCCCAACGTGAAGATCATTTTGTCAACCTTGAGCGAAGAAGGGACCGGGAGGTTAGTGTGCATACCACCCATACTAGCAGGAACCCGTCCCGAAATGGGAGCCACCTTTCTCGTGAGGAGGATACCAAAGCCCTGCAACTGGAGATTGATCATCTGAAGAGAAAGCTGCACCACGAACGGCGAAGGCGAACTCCCTCTAACTCTGACTTCTCTTCTAATGATGAGGAGGATGATAGTTGCAGACCTAGGTCGAGGACACCTCCTAGTGAGTCCTTCTCGTATGATAAGGACTATCACCTTGAGCGCAGAAATAGGAGCTCATCTTCCAGAGGCTTGGGAAATGATGCAATGAGCAAAGCGCTCAACTAAATTTCCAGATCACCTTTCACGCGCAGAATTAAGGGAGGGAGACTCCTTCGGCAGTTCACTCAGCCCATGTTCACCATGTATAATGGTCGAACAAACCCTATGGAGCATGTAAGCCACTTCAACCAGAGGATGGCAGTGCATTCCAAGAACAAGACTCTGATGTGCAAAGTATTCCCATCCAGTTTGGGGCCGGTGGCAATGAGGTGGTTTAATGGCCTAGGAGCAGGTTCCATTGATTCCTTCAAGGAACTCACTCAGGCATTTGGATCTCGCTTTATTACGTGTAGTAGGGTTCCTCGGCTCTTAGATTCCTTGTTGTCTCTGTCCATGAGAGAAGGGGAGACCCTGAAAACATATTCGGACAGATACTGGGAGATGTTCAATAAGATAGATGGTGACTTTGACAATGTAGCCATTAGGACTTTCAAGGTCAGCCTACTTGTCGAGCATGGCTTGAGGAAGTCTTTGACTGAGAAACCTGCTACCAGTGTACGCCAGCTCATGGACTGGATTGATAAGTATAAGAGGGTTGAGGAGAACCAACAACAAGGCAAGGGGAAGGGTAAGGTTATCCCTCAAGAGAGAAGGGATTTCAGGTCGGACTGCTACAATAATAACAGGCCCCGAAGGGATTTTGCTGGGCAATCTGGGTCTATGGCTCCTCAAGTGGTTAACACGGTGTTCCGAGAACCGGTGCATCAAGTCTTGGAGAAGATTAAGAATGAGCCTTACTTCAAGTCTGCTGAGGTGGGCCCATAGCAATCAAGGATTCTGGTCTTATCCACAGACACGGTGTCGGAAGAGGCAAGATGTGAGAGGTTGGAGGAAATTGTTATAGATGGTGATCCGAAGAAGTTTTTTCAAGTCGAAACTCAGCTGCCTCCTCGGGAGAAGGAAGAGCTGTTAGCATTTTTAAGGAGGAACATTGATGTGTTCGCATGGAATGCTTATAAAGCTCCTAGGGTGGATCCAGACTTCATTTACCATCATCTGAATGTCAACCCAGCTGTCCTCCCTAAGAAGCAACCACGTCGGCGTTCATCTAAAGAGCATTCTGATGCTGTCAATGAGGAGGTGAATAAGCTTAAGCAGGTTGGGGCTATTAAGGAAGTTTTTTTACCCTAAGTGGTTGGCCAATATAGTGGTAATAAAGAAGAAGAATGGGAAGTGGCGGATGTGTGTGGACTTCACAGATCTAAATAAAGCTTGCCCCAAGGATCCTTTTCCCATACCACGAATAGACTAGTTGGTGGATGCCACTGTAGGCCATCCTCGAATGAGTTTCCTGGATGCCTTTCAAGGATACCATCAGATACCTTTAGCTTTGGACGATCAAGAGAAGACATTTTTTGTCACCCCTACTAGGAATTACCACTACAAGGTGATGCCCTTTGGTCTAAAGAATGCGGGGTCTACTTATTAGAGGATGATGACCAGGATGTTTGAGCCACAGCTAAGAAAAAACATTGAGATTTATATAGATGACATGGTGGTTAAGAGTAAGTTGGAGTCCGAGCATGTTAACGACCTCAGGAATATCTTTGAGATCTTAAGGAGACACAAGCTGCGACTTAATGCTTCTAAGTGCTCTTTTGGTGTCGAATCAGGAAAGTTCTTGGGGTACATGGTTACTCACCGTGGAATTGAAGTCAATCCTAACCAAATTAGGGTAATTAAAAATTTACAACCACATCGAAATCCCAAAGAGGTCCAGAAATTGACAGGAATGATTACTGCCCTAAACCGATTCATCTCTCGGTCAGCAGACAGGTGTAGGCATTTCTTTCAGTTCTTAAATAAGTGGAAGGAATTTGAATGGACCGAACAGTGCGTCCTTGCCTTCCAGCAGTTAAAGGAATACCTTTCTCGGCCACCCATTATGTCCAGGCCCGAGGTAGATGAGGTTTTGTTTGCTTACATTGCTGTGGCTTCCCATGCAATGAGCCTAGTTCTTGTACGGGTTGATGGTGGTGTGCAGAGGCCAGTTTACTATGTGAGCAAGTCATTACATGAGGCCGAAGTCCGTTACCTGCCACTAGAGAAGGCCATTTTGGCAGTGGTGCATGCTAGGCTTAAGCTACCCCACTACTTCCAATCAAACACAGTTGTTGTATTAACCCAACTTTCACTTTGATCACTACTTTGAAGTGCTGATTTTACGGGGTGGATTGCCAAGTGGGGTACAATACTAGGGGCTTTTAACATCAAGTATATGCCTCGCACCTCTGTCAAGGGCTAGGTCCTTGTAGATTTGGTGGCCGAGTTCGCTGAATTCCTATTAGAAGAAGAGGTAGAAAGACAAGGCATGGATGGAAAATCGGTTGAAACGGTCTCCCTGTAGAAGCCTCTATCTTGGAGGGTATACGTTAATGGTGCAACAAATCAAAGGGGATCCAGAGTGGGGCTAGTCCTAGTATCTCCTGAGAAGATCACTATTGAGAAATCCTTAAGGCTGAGCTTCTTGGCCACAAATAACGAAGCTGAGTATGAGACTCTATTGGTAGGGATGACCATGGTTCAAAAAATGGGCGGAAAGGCAGTGGAGATATTTTCGGATTCAAGATTGGTCATGGGTCAAGTGAAAGGGGAGTTAGAGGTCAGGGATGTGAGAATGCAAGAATATTTGAATCAAGTTAGGCACTTGCAATCAGGATTTGAGTCCTTCAGCTTGCTGCATATCCCTAGGAGTGGAAACACACATGCTGACTCTTTGGGCACTCTTGCAACCTCTTTGGCACAGGGTTTACCTCGAGTCATCCTTGTTGAAGACTTGTGTAAGCCTACTGAAGTGAAGAGAGAGATGGTCCATATCCATTAAATTAGGGTGGGGCCTAGCTGGATGGACCCTATAGTGCTATTCCTTAAGGAAGATATCTTGCCCGAGGAGAAATCAGAAGCTGACAAGGTGCAAAGAAAGGCTTCTCGATTTTGGTTGTCCGAGGACCAAAAATTGTACAAGCGCTCTTTTTCAGGGCCATACTTGCTATGCATACATCCTGAGGCTGTGGAACTACTCCTTGAGGAATTACATGAAGGGATTTGTGGAAGCCACATAGAAGGTAGATCATTGTCTCACAGAGCCCTCACCCAAGGATATCGGTGGCCAAATATGCAAAGGAAAGCATAAGAGTATGTGAAGAAATGCGACCAATGCCAGAGGTTTGCCACAAACATCCATCAACCAGGAGGAGTCATTAATCCTCTGTCCAGCCCTTAGCCATTTGCTCAATGGGGCTTGGATATTTTTGGATCTTTCCCTAAGACAACGGGGAATAAGAGATGGTTACTGGTCAGCACGGATTACTTCACCAAGTGGGTTGAAGCCGAACCATTGGCAAATATCAGGGACGTGGATGCTAAGAGATTTGTTTGGAAAAATATTGTCACTCGGTTTTGTATACCTCATACACTCATCTCAGACAATGAACTTCATTTTAATAGTAAAGCCTTCAGGAGGTATTGTTGTGACCTGGGAATTACGAATAGGTATTCCACCCCGGCCTACCCACAAGGGAATGGACAAGCTGAGACTGTCAATAAGGTCATAGTGAGTGAACTCAAGAAAAGATTGGACAATGCGAAGGGAAAATGGGTGGAAGAGCTGTCACACGTCCTTTGGACATATCGGGCCACCCCTCGTCGATCAACAGGGGAGACACCCTTTTTGATGATTTATGGAGCCAAGGCTGTTATTCCTGTGGAGACTGGATTCCCAACACTGAAAACGAGTTCTTTCACTCCGAGCAACAATGATGGACTGTTAGGGAAGAGCTTGGACTTAATTGAAGAGCGAAGAGAAAATGTCATGGTCCAATTAGCGTATTATCAACACAAGCTCAAGCAAGGGTACGATGCCAACATGAAGCTAAGGCCATTAGCGCCTGGGGACTTGGTATTAAGAAAGGTTTTGGGAACTGCAAAGAACCCAGCATGGGGAAAATTAGGGCCTAACTGGGAAAGGTCATATCGCATCACCTCGGTGGCTGGAATAGGTGCATATTATCTCGAAGATCTAGATGAAAATATTGTACCACGCCCCTGGAATGTAAACAATCTGAGAATGTATTATTATTAATGAAAGTTTCCTTTGCTATATTTTCGTTTATTACATTATGCGTTATATTTCCTTTTATTTTCTAAATATCAAACAGAACCTTAGTCATGCCTGGCTCCTCGGACCACATACCTTGGGTAAATTGATATTTGAAGTAATCTATTTAAGTATTAAA
Organism: Notholithocarpus densiflorus; assembly: GCA_030021035.2. Lineage (NCBI taxonomy): Eukaryota > Viridiplantae > Streptophyta > Magnoliopsida > Fagales > Fagaceae > Notholithocarpus > Notholithocarpus densiflorus. Next base: position 42,581 of record JARYZH020000352.1, read on the forward strand.
CAGAACATCAGTTATGTCTGGTTCCTTAGAGCACCTACTTTGGGTAAGTTAATACTTCAGATCATATTTTCTAAATATCAAACAGAACCTTGGTCATGCTTGGCTCCTCGGGCCACATACTTTGGGTAAATTGATATTTTAAGTTATCTATCTAAGTGTTAAACAAAACCTTAGCTATGTCTGGCTCCTCGGACCACATGCTTTGAGTAAATTAATACTTCCTGACATCTATCTGAGTATTAAATAGAACCTTAGCTATGTTTGGTTCCTCGGACCACATGCTTTGGGTAAATTAATACCTCCTGACATCTATCCAAGTGTTAAACAGAACCTTAGTTATGCCTGATCTCTCGAACCACATGCTTTGGGTAAATTAACACTTCAATTCATTTTACTAAATGTTAAACAGAACCTTAATTATGACTAGTCTCTCGGACCACATGCTTTGGGTAAATTAATACTCTATTATCTTCCTAAGTGTTAAACAGAAGCTTAGTTATGCCTGGTCTCTCGGACCACATGCTTTGGGTAAATTAACACTTCAGTTCATTTTACTAAGTGTTAAACAGAACCTTAGTTATGTCTGGTCTCTCAGACCACATACTTTGGGTAAATTAATACTCTCTACTATCTTCCTAAGTGTTGAACAGAACTTTAGACGTATCAAGCTCCTCGGATCATGTATATTGGGGAAGTTAACACTTGGAAAGTTCGCCCTGGGCCTTAATTAAAGGATTCCAAGGGTAATTTAGTAAGACAATCATGAAATGAGATACCTCGGACACCCCCTCTTTTCCTACTAAGTATTTCGTTTATATCTAAGGACTTAACCATTTTTTCGTTTAAATTAATGGCAAATTATTATTGTTAACTTTTGTTAAAATCAAGGTATTCACCCTTAAAGATATCATTAATCTCAAGTCTCATTAGAAGGTGAAATGATAACCACACCAACCATAGGAGAAAATTGCAAAGAAAATAAAGAGTCATGAAATAAAAACTGATGTCTTTCCATTAAACAAAAGAAAAGGGATACATTATAAACGGTGGCGAACTGCCACAAAAAAAAAAAAAAAAAAAAAAAAAAAGTAAAGTACAAAGAAGTAAAGTAAAAAGGTCCTATGACTATGCCTTAACACGGGGAGGGTCCTCTTTGGGGTCAGCTGTCTTAGACTTAGGGTCATCTACTTTGGATTATGACTCAGCTTCCTTGGCCTTGGAGACCACATCCTTAATCGTGAGAGCATCCTCGGTGTCCTTGGCCTTGGTCGAAGTCTGGCCTCCTTACCCTTGCCCTTATCCTCAGGCTGAGGACCCTCCTGGATGGTCTTCTTACCCTTGGCCACCTCAGTCCCCTGACTTTGGTCACCAGTCTTGCCAGCCCCTTTTGAGACTTCAACCTGCTCAAGGGGGAGAGCAAGAGCAGCGAGAGGAAGGAGCATCGCTGGAACTTCTCGAATGTTTTCTGGATAGAAAATTTTCTCAGCGCTCCTCCACTCGGAGGCAACAGGGACTCCTGCCCGATTGAGCGCTTCTGCCTATACCTCCTTGCAGTAGTCCCTACATACCTCTGCCAGCTCATCTGCCAACCATATCTCTATTTCTTGCACCCCACGTTCGTAGGATGCCGTCTTCGTAGCCACAACAGCTTCCTTGGCCACCCGAGCTGCTTCCTTGGACTTTTTTAGGTCTGCCTTTAGCTCCAGGACCAGCTGTTTCTGAGTGGCCAGCTCTATCTCAGTGAGATAGAGCTTTTATGCTGGTTTGGAGCCTGGTCCTGGGCACTTTTTAGGCCAGCCTTAGCGCTCTTTCGTACCCTTTCCTCCGTGGTCAACTTGGCTTGGAGCTCTTTATTCTTATGATTAGCAGCTCTCAATGCCCTATTGGCCTTGGCACGAAGGTTGGCTTCGACCCTAGCTTCGTTCCAGGCGTCCTTGACCCATTCCTTGGCCATAAAAACCTCTTGGATAGCCTGCACATAAACAACAAAGGAGTACGTTAAAGAAAAAAAAAAAAAAAAAAAAAAAAAAAAAAGGAAACAAGTAAAAGGTGCCTAAGGGCTTACCATGGCCAGGTCCCTCTTCAGGGACAGGAAAAGCTCTGGCTGCCTTACTTGCTTCAAGGCATCCATGTCCTTGGGGAGCAAGAGGGGACGCTTTAGAGCCTCGGCCATGTGATGGGCGTGGCCTCTCTGGAATTCCCTAATAGAGGAGTTCTAGGGTAGCGCTGTGCCATCCAACTCTAACCTGGGGTTCCAAGTTGAATGGCGCACATTGGACGAGTGCTCGGCCTCCCTACTCTCCACCAAAGATTCCCGCATTCTATCTTTAGTTATTTTCTGCTATTTTAGGTCCTTCGGTGGGGCAATCTCCCCCTCCTCGGTCTCCTTCTTTTTCCTCTTCTTCTTTGGTAAGTTCGGATTGGGAAGCAGGCTGAGCGGGGAAGGAGGAGGGGGAGGGGAAAGATTAGGGGGAAGCTGAGTCTTTGGGGCCTCATTGGATGACGATCCCTTGTTCCTCCCAGTGAGGATATCTTTCAAGCCTTTCCTCGGGTTCAAGGCCATATCTTCTTCCTCCTCGGAGCTATTATCCACCTGGGAAATTATAAGTCTAGGGGAGTGAACTGCAGAGGATCTGTCAAATTCACCCTCAGAATCCGAAAGCTCCACAGGCCCTTCTAGTGCCTTTCCTTCTTCCTCAAATCAAAATTGATCAATCTCAGCCTCAAGGGACAAGCGGGAGGAGGCTGTTTCTTCTCTCGGAGCCGCTACCTCATGGGGAGAACGGTGGAAGGGTAACTCAACGGGTGGCAGGTCTTCTCAGGCTAAGAAGTCGGGCACTGAAACGTCTATTCGGGCTAGCCTGGGATCACCAGCTTTTATGGCGTGACCCACCTCCTGGAACTGATTCGATAGGGGCTCAAAATCGAGTATAAGGTGGACGGCTCTCAGTTGCCTATCCTCGCATACAAACACCTCAGACCTCAACACTTTATTAAGGCCGGTGAAGTTCACAAGATTGCGGCTAGGAGCTACGTATCTTTTATCTGCAAAAACATCCAAGAAACAGTAACATGGTTAGTACCGCAAACACCTCCACCAAAAGTAAACAGAATATCAAAAGGCAAAAAATGGTGGTGAAATCACAAAGCTAATGCCCACATACAAAAAAAGAAGGGAAACCTAAACCTAAGGCACCCCACCTAGCTCCCCCTTCTAGACTGGGCAATGAAGACCGTCATGCCAATCCCCTAAGGCTATCAGAATTCATCCTTCATACCCTTGTTAGATTTAGGGAGACACAAGATAAGCCTGACCACTGAGGATCTAGACTTAAGGTTGTATCATGCGTCTCCAAGCAGGTGGCACTCATACATCCAAACAATGTCGTGCCAAGTGAGGTTTAGCCCCATGTGCTCATTGAGAGCATCTACACTACCTAGAATCCTAAAGAGGTTGGGCGCACACTGATGGGGACACAACTTATGAGCGATTAGATAGTCTCGAGTTACCCTACCCATAGGAAGCGTCATTCCTTCTTCTATGAAAGCGATCATAGGAATGACAACCTCCCCTTCGTTTCTATCTGTAACTATCCGATCTGGAGCACAATACCGCTGGGCTACTCCCTGCAGAATGTGGTACTTAGTCCTGAAGCGCTCCATACTTGCGAAAAAGTCTACAAGGTGCTTAAATCTACCCATCTAGGCGGGCTAAAGGGATGCGAAAGAGGTTTTCAAGGAAAGGAAACAAAGAATAGAAAGCCGAGGAGATTGGCCGAGGAGAAAAGAACCTAAAGAAGAAGAAACTTACGAGAATAAACACGTGTGTTGATCCCTGAACTTTTTAAATATTTAAAAATTCTTTAAGAAAAGGACTTGGAAGATTTAGAAACTTGGGAAGCCTTGAAGGTTTGAGAGTTTGGAACTTCTGGAGAGCTTGAAAATTTGTAAAATGAGACGAAATAACTCCCCCCAAGCGCCTTATAAAGAAGGCGGAATTGAGTGGGAGTTATCCCACCCAAAATTCAAGGAGAAATGCCAGCCGTAGGATCTACATCTCACCGTAGGATACGGGGAACATGGCACCGCCTGGAGCATTTAATAAGACATCGCGGGCTTCGAAGCGTCAGGAGCAATTATGGAACACGTGAAGCGACATTCTCACATGTGGAAATCAAAGGAACATGTGGGATTTATTTTTCAAACATCAAAACCCCATTTTTCCCCTCGGATAAGAAGGGAAAATCAGAGTTTTTGAGGGGCTATTGTAGGGACACAGGCCCAAATATATGTTGGGCCTTGGGCCTTGTCCGAGGAGGCTTAGTGGTCCGAGGATAGATCAATAGTAAGGAAGACGTAAGACTTTAAACTTCACGAGCAAGCTATGACTGTAAAGGCTAGGGGAGGTGGGCCGAGGAGGAATATCCCCTCGGCTAGACGAGGCGGAGATCAAAATGTGTGTCCTATCATCCAAGGTGACGTTCAAGGAAGTTCTATTGATAAGGACATGCATCATGAACGTACAGGAGGGATGGAAACTAGGAAATATCTAAGGGAAAGCTACTACCACCGCATTGAATGCTTTGTAGCTAACTCTCTGGCCGCATTAATGAGGAAGTGATATCTGAACAGTGTTTTTTAGCCTTACAGCTACCCCCAAAGACTTCACGAGGGTACTGATGGTTGACAATGATCAACATAAGCAATCTACTGTCCACGTGGAGGGTAGAGATAAGAGGGGAGAAATAGTATAAATTAGGAGGAAGGCCCTAAGAGAAGGGGATCAAAGAATGAAGAAAGAAACATTATAGCAATTAGAACTGTATTTGTAACCAACTTCAAGAATATATACAAGAACTGATCTCCTTGGACTGTGCCGAGGATAATTTTCCTTAGATAAAACCAGTCCACTTTACTTTATTGTCATCTGAATCCATTAAAGTTGTTACCCAGCTCATTATAATCTAGTTTTCCAACCCACTCACTACAAATTCATTTGGGCTCATTGGGCCTAGATCCACTTACTTCTTAGGCTTAGGACTCAAACCGCATCCTTACAATCATCATATATAAGTCTGAGTGTAACTTTGCTTTAATAATAGACAAAAAAAAAAAAAAAATTCCAAAGCCAAAGTAATTCTTCAAGCACTTCGATGGTTTGAGGGGGAAAAACTTAAATGCCATGAATGTATATTGCTTTTGGATTAGATTAAATGCCATGAACACCACAATTGAGAAACAACAACAAAAATAGAGATACTCTATAATGTGCCCCATCAAGATTAATAGTAAAATCATACATTCTTATCCACTTCAATCGGTTTCTCTAACAACATAAATTATTCAATAGACTATGGATGTTATATATAAGTAACATCAACATCAAAATAGGAACTTGGTACTTCTCCACTTTTTTACCAGTATGTGTGTACACAATGTTATTCACCTTTCAAGCATATGTGAAAATATCAAGCATTTGAATGATAAAAAGTAAACCAATGCATTTCCTAACAGAGTTATTAGTTCTATTAATTATTTTCATTATTATTTCAAGTTCTTTGATTTTAATATTGTCAACAAACCTATCTTCAATCAATTCTTTTCACTACAAAATGCTTATAGTTTTATTATTACTAGTCGCAAGCCCGCGTGTTGCGCGTGATAATTTTTTTAGAGTTATCTCATAAATATATATATATATTATTTTTATTATTATTGTTTTATTATTGTCTATGTAACTTATGTAAAATTCTTATATGATAAAATTATCCAACTCATGCTATGTAATAGAATAATATTATATTCTTTATAATGCAATAGGATAGCATTTAAAAGAGAACAAAAAAGAAAAAAAGAAAAAAACTTAAAATACAAAACTAAATTGCATCAACTCAAAGTAGAGTTCTTAAAAATCCAAAAAATTAATAACCTAAAGCAGAGATGTAAGAAAAAATAAATAAAAAAATTCACCAAAAAATTGAGAGACAAAAATAACCTTTTTTGTGAGGGAAAATTATGCATAGAAATATAGGATAGAAAAGATAATGAAAAAATTATAGGATAAGAAGAAGAAACAAAATAAATGAAGATAAAAGAGAAAGATGAAGAGTAATATTAAGGTAGAGGGTAGTGGGGAGATGAAATGTGAAAGGAATGAGAAATGTTGGAGAAAGTGTAAATGTTAAAAAAAATGAGTACGATTTTATAAGGAAATTTTTATTTATTTGTATTTAATTAAAACATTATATGTTCAATTTTTAAAAATTAAAAAAAAAATGAGAGAAAATATTAATAATTTAATGATATGAAGGATATGGCTGAATTTAAATGGTCAATTGTAGTAGTGCTATTGATGTTAGCTTGAATATAAATATATATAAATATATATTTATATATATATACACATATATATGTGGGTACCCGAGGACCGAGGAAGGATAGCACAACTGTAGCCTTCAGTCGTTCCTCATGTAGAAGCATTTATAACCTGAGGAATGAGGTTGCCTGAGGAGAGGATGAGAAGAGACAGAACGCCTTCTGGAAGTATAAGAGGTGAGAGGGCGTCTCAGGGGAGAAACAAGATATTTTTGGGAAGTCCCCTATAAAGTTTCACCTATTACCTCCGCATTAAATGACTGGCAACAGTTTTATCAGCCGCATTGATGAGAAAGTGACCTGAACAGTAGATCCACAACTAAGCAGCTCCTTCTACCACCTTCACCAGAAGTCTAATGGGACAAGTGTCCTGGTAAAATTTTGGAGGATTGTAGATGGAGGGCTAGGATGCAAAGAGCTTAAGAGTATATAAAGGAAAATAACTTCCAAAAAGAGGGGATCCGGAAAAATCAAGGGAAAAAGATTAGAGCTAGAATAGTGACTAAGAGAAAAGGGAGAAAACAGTGTATACATTTGCACAACAGTATTGTCCTCGAGAAAGCTTGTAAAGAGCTATCAATATACATAATCTTTGACTTTCGCTTATTCCTTCTTTATCTGTATCCTCGGGCGAAGCCCAACTTGTTTCATCCCACTCTCTTTACAAATATCTATTGGTTTTGGGCATAGTTAGGTAACACCAATTTCACTATTCTAAGTGGGCTTGGGTCACCTGATTTTGTGCTCTTACAATTGGCACCGTCTGTGGGAAACAAGGTCTTGTTTTGGGGTTTTCCCTCTGCAAGCCAACAGATTCTGTGGGAAGAATCTGTTGGCTTGTAGAGGGAAAACCAGTTTGTTAACTTTGTGCAAAGGAGGGATAAACACCATACGCCTAGTGTTGTGGTAGAATCATACCACACGGACCGTATTGAAAGGAGTCGCTCAAGGACTGGGAGCCATGTTTCGCACGAACAGGAGACGCGGAAGTTGAAGCTTGAGATAGATCACTTACGTAAGAAGTTGCAGCGAAGGAAGTGTGATAGAGGAAATTCATCACCCTCATCAAGTGATGGATCAGAGGAGAGTAAGGATCGTTCATATCACCATAGGTCAAGAACCCCACCTAGTGAGTCCTACTCAGCGTCCTTTCACTTGGATAAACTGGAGAAAGGCAAGTCCAAGCGTGGGCAGGGGTCATCCCATCGTAGCATGGGGAATGATGCAATGAGTAAGGCACTTCGTCAAATTTTGAAGTCACCCTTCGTCAGGGTGATTAATAAGGCTAGGCTTCCCCACCATTTTTCACAACCAACATTCACAGTCTACAATGGAAGGTCTGATCCTGTAGAGCACATGAGCCATTTCAATCAAAAGATGGCAGTTCATGCTAGTAATGAGGCTCTCATATGCAAGGTATTCCCCTCTAGCCTCGGGCCTGTGGCCATGCTCTAGTTTGATGCTTTAGAGGAAGGTTCAATTAGATCCTTTGAAGAGTTGACGAGGACGTTTGGTGCTAGATTTATGACATGCAGTAAAGTTCCCAGACCCTTAGATTCCTTGTTGTCTATGTCCATGAGGGAAGGTGAGACTCTTAAGACCTATTCGGACAGATATTGAGAAACGTTCAACGAGATAGATGGGGATTTTAAAGATGTGGCAATAAGAACTTTTAAAGTAGGGCTTCCAACGGAGCATAAGCTGAGGAAGTCATTAACAATAAATTATGCCCGTAGTATGTGTCATCTTATGGATCGCATTGATAAGTACAAACAAGTAGAGGAGGATCAGACTTAAGGAACAGGCAAGGCGAAAGTTTTTCCTGAGAAGAGGGATCCTCGGGGAGGAGCATATCATAATAACTGTCCAAGGAGAGATTTCCCCAACCAAACACCCCCGGCAAGTATTCAACTGGTTAGTTCATTGTTCAAGAAGCCAATCTATCAGATACTGGAAAAGATTAAAAAAAAAAAAAAACCGTACTTCAAATAGCTCAACAAAATGAGTGGGGACTCGTCCAAGAGAAACCAAAGCCTTTACTGCCAGTATCATCAAGAAAAAGGGCACACAATAGAAGATTGTAGGACTTTGCGTGATCATCTGGGTCAACTGGTGAGAGCAGGAAAGTTGAGGCAATTCTTGCAACAGCCTGGGGGTCAGTTCGAGCAACCTGAAGCTAGATATTAGAGGGATGGGGCTCCTCGGCCAGCCCTGGGCACCATTAATGTCATTTTTTCTAAGCCTGAAGGCGATGCTGGGATTTACTCAAGAGTCATGTCTGTGGTTTCGGGCCCTGACTTGGGAGATAGGAGTCATACTCTCAAAAGGGCCAACTATGCCCATCTTGGGTTTCTCAAAGGAAGATAAGGAGGGAACACTTCAGCCCCATGATGATGCCTTGGTGGTAACCATTAGGATTGGTGGGTGTGACGTAAAGAAGGTCCTTGTAGACCAAGGAAGTGGTGTGGAGATTATGTACCCGAATTTGTTTAAAGGGTTAAATCTCAAACCTGAGGACTTGGAGAGGTACGATTCGCCACTAGTGGGCTTTGATGGGAGACTAGTAGTTCCCCGCAGGATGATAAGGTTACTCGTGCAGGCTGGAGACGAGGAGGTGCAGGTTAATTTCATTGTGGTTGAAGTCTATTCCCCGTACACAGCTATCCTGGCCAGACTGTGGCTTCACGTTATGGGGGTGATGTCATCAACTTTGCATATGAAGGTTAAGTATCCCACCCAGGGAAGAGTGGGAAAGTTAGTGGGAAGTCAGGCCATGGCCAGGCAATGTCTGGTGGCAGCCATCACCTGGCCTCCCGTGGATCAAGCCATGGTGGAAGAGGAATGAATTCCATAGCAATTAAAAGGTCCTGAAGTTGGACTAGAGACCGAGTCGCTGAAAATATTGTCCAAAGAGTTGGAAAGGATTTTGATCGGTCAGGATGAGGAGAAAAATTTTCAAGTAGGGTCACAGTTGCCACCCTTGGAGAAAGCAGCGTTGGTGAAGTTTTTGGAAGATAATCTTGATGTTTTTGCTTGGAGTACTTATGACGTTCCTGGGATTGATCCCGAGTTTATTTGTCACCAGTTGAACGTAAGTTCAAGTGAGGTACCATGGAGATAACCACCTCGGCATTCATTTAAAGAGCATGCGGAGGCAGTAAAGGTGGAGGTAAACAAGCTCAAACAAGCTGGAGAAATTAAGGAAATTTTTTATCCCGAGTGGCTGGCCAATACTGTGGTAGTAAAGAAGAAGAACGGAAAATGGCGGGTGTGTGTGGACTTCACAAATCTGAATAAAGTTTGTCCAAAGGATCCTTTCCCTATTCCTAGGATTGATCAGCTGGTGGATGCAACAGTTGAACATCCTCGGATGAGCTTCTTGGATGCTTTCTAGGGGTACCATCAGATCCCCTTAGCACTACCCGACCAAGAAAAGACCGCTTTTCGAACTCCCACCGGCAATTATTACTACCGGGTGATGCCCTTTGGTCTTAAGAATGCAGAATCCACATATCAAAAAATGGTGACATGCATGTTTGAGTCACAAATTGGGAGAAATGTGGAGGCATATATTGATGACGTGGTGGTGAAAAGCAAGCAGGTTAAGGAACACTTGGCAGACCTAGGGGAGGTGTTTTCAGTGCTACGAGAACATAGATTGCGCTTAAATGCATCTAAGTGTTCTTTCGAGATTGGCTTGGGAAAGTTCCTGGGCTATATGATCACGCACCGAGGAATTGAAGTCAATCCCGATCAGATTAAGGCCATTAGTAATTTGCACTCTCCTCGAAGTCCTAAGGAGGTACAGAAGTTGACAGGAATGGCAGCAACCCTGAATAGGTTTATCTCTCAGTCAGCAAACAAGTGTCGTCCATTTTTCCAGCTTCTTCATAAGTGGAAGGACTTTCAATGGACTGAGAAGTGTATGTTGGCTTTTGAGGAGCTTAAACGGTATTTGTCACACCCCTCTATCCTCTCTAGGCCTGAGAAGAAAGAGGTGTTATTTGCCTACTTAGTAGTCATGGATTATGTAGTTAGTTTGGTTCTAGTTAGGAATGGTAACGGAGTACAAAGACCCGTCTACTATGTTAGTAAATCTCTATAAGAAGCTGAAACACGCTATCTACCCTCAGAAAAGGCAGTGTTGGCCATTGTACATGCCACGAGGAAGCTCCCACACTATTTTCAAGCACATACTGTGATGGTACTCACCCAACTCCCTTTGCAAGCACTCTTACGAAAATCATATTACACGGGCATGATAGCTAAATGGGGAACCATGCTGGGAGCCTATGACATTAGTTATATGCCTCGTACTGCCATAAAAGGACAAGTTTTGACAGATTTTGTGGCAGAGTTTACAGAGAATATGGCCGAGGATGGGAATGGGAAAGTAGAGGTTATGATGGTCTTGGCCTCTAGTGTTGCCACGTGTGAGGTGTACACCGACGGAGTAGCTAACAGAAAAGGATCAAGAGTAGGAATTGTGCTGATAACGCCCAAGAAGCAAGTGATAGAGAAGTCACTACGTTTGGGTTTTTTGGCTACGAATAATGAAGCTGAGTATGAAGCTCTACTGGTTGGAATGGCAATGGTTAACAAGTTGGGGAGAGAAGTTGTAGAGGTATATTCAGATTCACGACTGGTTGTAGGACAAATCAATGGTGAGTTTGAAGCTAGAGATAAACGTATGCAGGGATACCTCGTTAAAGTTAGACAAGTTCAAACCCGTTTCAAGAGCTTCACTTTAAAGCAAATCCCAAGAGGGCAGAACTCCTATGCAGACTCTTTGGCCATGATGGCAACCTCTTTAGGAGTATATCTACCTCAGGTCATCCTTGTCGAGGACATGGCCAGTCCTAGCCTTGTAGAGAAGCCATTAGTTGGGGTGCACAGTATCCAGGTTGGGCCTAATTGGATGGATCCCTTGGTTAATTTCTTGAAGCAAGGACAGTTACCGGAGGATAGGGTTGAAGCAGAAAAGATACGTAGGAAAGCCCCATGTTACTATTATCCAAGGAGCAAAAATTGTATAAACGTTCCCATTCGGGACCGTATCTACTGTGCGTGCATCCCAAGGCAGTGGAGCCCTTGTTAGAAGAACTACATGAGGAAATTTGTGGGAGTCATACTGGTGGGAGGTCTTTGGCCCACAAAGCCCTTACTAAAGGATACTAGTGGCCGAGCATGCAGAAGACTTCCCAAGACTATGTAAAGAAATGTGATCAATGCCAAAGGTATACCCCAAACATTCACAATCTAGGAGGGGCCTTAAACCCACTTTCTAGTCCTTGGCTGTTTGCTCAATGGGGCTTGGACATTGTGGGGCCATTCCCTCGAGATGGCTCCTCGTTGGGACGGACTATTTTACTAAATGGGTGGAAGCTGAACGTCTTTCTAACATCAAAGACGTGGATGCTAAGAGGTTTATTTAGAGAAACATTATCACCAGGTTTAGGGTCCCCCACACATTGATCTCGGACAACAGGCTTCAATTTAATAGTAAGGCCTTCCGAAAGTATTGCGGAGAGTTTGGAATCAGGAATAGGTATTCTACTCCTGTCTATCCACAAGGGAATGGGCAGGATAAGGCTACAAATAAGGCCATAGAGTCTGGATTGAAAAAAAGGTTAGACAATGCCAAAGGAAGGTGGGTAGAAGAATTGCCCCATGTATTATGGACTTATCGTACTACACCCCAACAATCAACCGAAGAAACTCCTTTCTCAATGGCTTATGGAGTTGAGGCCATAATCCCTATTGAATCAGGGTTCCCAACCTTGAGAATTGACCAATTCAGCGTTGAGAAGAATAACCGCTTGCTGTCAACCAGCTTGGAGTTGGTTGAAGAAAGAAGAGAAGTCACTATGGTGAAGATGGCATATTACCAGCAAAGGCTTAAGCAAGGGTATGACAAAGGAATAAAATTGAGGCCACTGGCCCCAGGAGACTTAGTTCTAAGAAAGGTTGTGGGAACGGCGAGGAACCCCTCCTAGGGGAAGCTAGGCCCCAATTGGGAAGGCCCATACCAAATAGCACCAGTAGCAGGGATTGGGGCTTATTACTTAGAGAATTTGGACGAGAATGTGATTCCACGTTCTTGGAATGTAAATAATTTGCGTCGTTATTATTATTAATAATATGAAGTTCTTATCATTCATTACTAGTTCATCTATGTATTACTGTGGTTGCAAGTTATATTGTAACCTCTTGATGTAAAAGTTTATAAGTGTTAAACAAAACCTCGGCCTTGTTCGACTCCTCGGGTCATAAGCCTTGCATAAATTAACCTATATATAAAAGTTTCTAAGTGTTAAACATAACCTCGGCCTTGTTCAACTCCTCGGATCACAAGCCTTAGGTAAATTAACCTATGTGTGAAAGATTCTAAGTGTTAAACAGAACCTTGGCCTTGTTCGACTTCTCGGATCACAAGTCTTGGGTAAATTAACCTATGTGTGAAAGATTCTAAGTGTTAAACAGAACCTCGGCCTTGTTTGACTCCTCGGGTCACAAGCCTTGGGTAAATTAACCTTTGTGCAAAAGTTTCTAAGTGATTGAATGGAACCACAGTCTTGTTTGACTCCTCGGGACATAGGTCGCAGATTTGCCTTTGAACATCATAAATCCAAGGTAAAGTGAGTTTTACTTTAAATTTTGTCTAAGTGTTAGAATATTACCATGAATCATATTAAGTATCAATTCAGTAGCTACCTCAGGGTTCATTCAAGGTAGGAGGGTGTAGCGTTGGAAATGAGTTAAGTTAAACATAATTCAGCGCATGTTAAACAGTAGTAGAAAGGGAAGGAGTGCAAATTTTACTTAGACAAATGGAAAGAGATAAAGTAAAAGTTGAATACATTCATTTCAATTCAAAATTCTAGTTACAGTAAGAGAAAGATAAGGGCATCAGCTAAACCCGACCCGAATACAAAGTTAATTTATCATTTTTGACCTATGACTAAGTTATGTCGAGACCTCTTTCTCTTTCTCCTTCTTCTTCCTCTTCAGCTGCTCGAATTCAGCAACCTCCTCTGATTCCACATCCATCACGGGGACAGGAGTTGGTTGATCTTGCTCTTTTTCAGGGGCAGGGGTAGCAGCTAAAATGGAGGTAGGTTGGACCGCAGCGGATGTAGAACTTGGGTCAACTAGGGGCTGAATCGGGGCGGGAGCTAGGTGCAAAGCTAGAGGATAGTATACTGAGTCAAGAGCATGAAGCTCTGATTCAGTACTAACTCCAGCTGCATTGAGGGCTTCACCCCAGACTTCAAGGCAGAAGGCCCGAGCAACATCCCTAAGCTGGGCTGTCAGACTTTGGGCAGTCTTAGTCATGCCTGCATCATAGGCAGCCTGCTCAGCCATGGCTTTTTCAGCGTTCTTGGCCTCCAATTTCTTTTGCTGCTGCTTGACCTTTACCATGGCCAAGGCCAACTAAGTCTCAGCCTTTTTCAAAGCTGCTGAGGAATTTGCAGCTTGCTTCTCGAAACTAGTCAAGGCAGCCTCAGCATTTTTCCTAAACTTCTCCACCTCGTCCAGATGGAACAAGGTGTCTTTAAGTTTCTGCTTAAACTCAGCTTGGGCCTTCTCAGCTACATCCTTTTTGCCATCGGCTTCACGGGCTTGGCCCAGGGAATGGTCCACCCACTCTTTAGCCACGAAGGTTGCTTGCACCGACTGCAAAATTATCAAGTGTGAATACATGAACAAATGGGATATGAGTTTACCAAAGTAAGAAATTAAGTTTGTACCTCGGCAAGGTCCCTCTTAAGGGACAAGAAGACCTCCATCTTCCATAAGTATTGAAGTTCGTGCATGTCTTCAGGTAGGAGAAGGGCCTTCTCAAGGCATTCAGAGACAACGCCCGACCTGCCTTACTGGGTGTCTCTTAGAGTGGCGTCGCTCATGACTGGGTTCCTCGAGCTCAGCACGAACGTGGGCTTCCATGGGGAGGCCTTGGGAGGTTGTCCCCCCTCAGAACTTTTGGAGGCCCCGGAAGAGGCGCTCTTTTTTTGCTAAGCCCTTGTCATTCAGGGCTCCTTTGTTGGGGGATGCTGCGATGGGCGTATGATCTCCCCCTCCTCAACGCTCTCAGACCCCTTGCCCCCTTGGCCTCTTTTGCATTTTTTGTTAGCAGCGTCACTAGAGGACGCACGCGTGGGGGCAGGAGTGGGTGGTCGGGGCACCACTGGAACTGCTGGGAAAGCACCCCCAGCATGGGCTGTGAGCAAAGCCATCAGGTCTGGGGCTTCTCTTCTAGCACCATTCCTTCAGGGATGTGGGCTTCTTCTTGGCTGGTGCTGATCTGGGCAGGTAGTAAACAGTGATGGGAGGGGCCGGGAAGATCTTCGGGATCCTCTTGCTGGTAAAAGACCTCGAAGTCTTTGTTTGTTAGTTCCTGAGTAGGTTCTGGAGTGTGCTCCCTGACTTCGCCGTCTGAAGGTATAGGCTACTCTTGGGAGTAAAGAAGTTTGGTTACGAGTGAGGTTAGAAGTTGAGCGTCTTGAGTTTTGGATGGAAGAGGCTCTATTGTTAGAAAACCAGGAACTGCTACGTTAATTAAGCTAGCCTGGGATCCTTAGCTTTGATTACATGTTTGGGGCTTTGGAAACGCTTGGAGATGGGGTTGAATCCAAGGATCACGTACACCACCCGAAGCTGACCGTCCTTGTGGAGAAAAATCTCTAACCTGGGGATTTAGTTTAGCTCGGGAAAATTCACGAAGTTCTTGTTCCATCCTGTCTTCTATGAAGGCGATCATCGGAATCACTACTGAGATAGGAGGTATGTTCAAGACCAGGCATTCACCTAGCTCGCAATGTTGGAGTTCAACACCGTTAGGGATCCTATATTGAGCCCTAAAGGAAGCCATGCCTTCAGGAGTATCTACTAACCTAGAAAATCTACCCATGAAGGTTTATGGTGAAGGTAACAGAAAATCTACGTATAAAAATAAATAAATCCGGACACACCTACAGGCAATAGAAGAATCTCTCAATGGACTGCTACTTCAACGAAAAATTGCCAAGTGAATAAATGGAGCAAAGTTATCTCCAGCCCCTCCTTATATAAAGGGGAAAAAGGGGCAGTAAAATTCCCGCTCATAAGTTAGGGTAAATAAAGACCGTAGGATCACCATCTCACCATAGAACGTGGGCAGACAAGCAGCCGCCTGACACAATAAATGACGCATCGTGGTTTCCAAAGCGTCAGGAGCGTGCTAAGGACAGGTGAAAAGACGTTATCACATGGAAAAGCGCTTAGCACAAACTAATTGGGGAAGTACTACTAAAACCTTACCTTTTACCTCAGAGGCAATAGCAAGGTTTTAGGGGGCTATTGTGGGTACCCAAGGACCGAGGAAGGATAGCACAACTGTAGCCTTCAGTCATTCCTCATATAGAAGCATTTATAACCCGAGGAATGAGGTTGCCCGAGGAGAGGATGAGAAGAGACAGAACGTCTTCTGGAAGTATAAGAGGTGAGAGGGCATCTTAGGGGAGAAACAAGATATTTTTGGGAAGTCCCCTATAAAGTTTCACCTACCACCTCCGCATTAAATGACTGGTGAAAGCTCTATTAGGACATATGTGTTTTACTTGTTAAGAACATATGTCATTCTTTTATGTAATTGGCTAATCCTTTGACAAATCGCAATTTACTTGTAATTGGGTAGATCTAGGATGCGTTTAATACTTCAAGAAACATGTTGTTCAAGTCTACTATTAAAGCCATGAAGATTGGACCAAGAAACAAGTGAAGAAAAGCTGTCATTAAAGCTGGATAGATATCTCGACACCTGTGGACAGATAGCTCGACAGCTTCTCGACACCTCTCGATAGCTAGGCTATCTATCTAGTTCCTCAGTTGATTGTTATCGCAATCTCGACACCTCTCGATAGCTGGTGGATTGATCGAGAAAGCTCCTGTCTCCTCGATAGCTGTATCTGTCGAAGTTTAAATCTCGACACCTCCTCGACACCTCCCGATCGATCGAGGTTACGGGAATTTAGATTTTCAGATCTGATTTTCGGCCTATGTTTTTGTATTTGTGTAGGGTTTCTTTTCTCACAACCCTAGACCTATATAAGGCTTATTTTAGAGGCCGTCACATAAGAGAATACAAGGAGAACATATGCAAAAGGTGACCGATGCCTTATTCTCTCTGAAAGAAGCTACTGCGTCTTTTGCGCCTTAGGGTTTTGTAACCAAGTGCCTCTTGATCTTCATTGTTGATGAAGTGAAGAACTTTGCAGCCAACATCTTCTTCTAGTTGGTGATTTAAGTCGCGTACTGGGTTCCGCACAATTGGTTAGTCACGTACTGGGATTCGTGCATCAAAAGATGGCATTTATATATTGAAGAGTTCAGAGGTTCTAAAGCGGTAGATTGTAGAGTCTAGAGACAAAGGTTTTGTACTAGATCTGAAACTTCTCTTTACTATAGTGGATTGCTGGATTGCTTTTCGGGAAGGTCTCCCCCTAGGTTTTTTACTGTGAAACTAGTTTGTTTCATTGGTTTTCCTGGGTCATCATATCTTGTCTTATTTACTTTTCCGCTGCATTCATTATTGACATAATATTGATGTTTGTTTGTTTTAACAAGATTTATTCATAATAAACCTAATTAACAATTTGGGTTTAAAACTTGTTAATTCTATCAACCGGGGTCTAAATTTCCCAACAAGTGGTATCAGAGCGGGTTCACTCTGATTGGATTAATTTCCTGAGTGTGATCCTTGACCCCTGTTGTCATGGAATCTCTTGATTGCTTTGATTTGCATGATCTTGTGTTGAATGATGATGATGATATTCAAGATGCCTATTGCAAGTTTTATAATATTTGTATGAAATCTCTTGAATGTTCTACAAAATTAAAAGCTAAATTTAAAAAGGTCAATCTTGAAAAAGATGATTTGATTGCAAAATTGGATGAAGCCAATAATTTGAATGAGAATTTTAAAAATCAAATTTCATCTCAGGTGGACAAAATTAAGAGTTTGGAAGAGCAACTAGTTGAATTTAAAACTGAAAGTAAAAAATTAACTAGTGCCAAACTTGTTGTTGAGCCTAACTCAAAAGAAAAAGATGTTTACATTCCTCCATTTAAAAGGAATAATGAAGAGTTGAAGGCTAATATTGCTAGGATAGACAAAAGTAAACAATCTGATGTTAACGCTGATATTTCTAAACCTATGTCTAAAATTGCTCCTAGGTTGAATGATAAATATGAATTTTTCCCCATTTGTCATCATTGTCATATTGTTGGTCATATTAGGCCAAATTGTCCTAAGTTGAGGTCTCTGTCAACCTCTAAGGTTAGACCTCCTTCTGGGAAGCAGAGTAGTTCTAAAACTACTCATGTTTGTCACCATTGTGGTGTTTCTGGACACATTCGTCCTAATTGCTTTAGGTTGTATCCTCATAAGCAATTGTCCAAACGGTCACAGGTTTTCTCTCAAGGACCTACACCTTTGTTTGGAGAGTTATTAAAAGTTTTGAGCTTTTTAACTCAATTTCAGGAGAATTATAATTCTTCTATGTCCTTTAGTAGACATACTAGGACATGTGCCTTTTCATCTTCACGGCCAAAGACTCGTGCTGTGTGGGTGAGAAAGGAACCTAAGACTTAATTGTCTTTTTCTTTGTCCTCTGCTTTAATTCTTTCTATCTAAAGTAGGACTCTCTTTGCTTGATTTCTTATCTGCTTTTGGAATCATGCTTTCATGCATCTGCATCTTT
The DNA here is from genome assembly GCA_030021035.2 of Notholithocarpus densiflorus. Classification (NCBI taxonomy): domain Eukaryota; kingdom Viridiplantae; phylum Streptophyta; class Magnoliopsida; order Fagales; family Fagaceae; genus Notholithocarpus; species Notholithocarpus densiflorus. The sequence continues at coordinate 60,697 of JARYZH020000352.1, forward strand.
CTATCATGCTTTCATGCATATGCATCTTTCTTTCATGCTTTCATATTGTTCATCTATTTTTGTTTGGTTGTTTAGTTTTTATTTTGTTTTGTTTTCAAAATAAAAAGAAAAATACAAAATCAGAAAAATACAAAAACAGTGTGTGTATGTGTACATTGGTACTTGTGTACCTTGGATGGCCATTGAAATAAAGTTTTCTAAACTTTTATATCTTTTGTAACTTAGATGAGCATCTCTATGCACAACTAAGCAAGTGAGCTTTATGGCTCTTGTCTGTGATGAGTAAGATTAAGTTATCTCTTGTACTTAACACTCATATCACTCTTTTTAACGGGTAGGACTAGAAAATCCTAAGAAAAAGGTATAAATAACCATCTCACCACTGTTGCCCGCCAATTATGATATGATACTTGTATGCTTTGGCATAGCAAAAGTGCAGTGTCAATGACATTTGTATGCTTCGGCATAGCAAAATTGGAATGTCAAATGCTTAACATAATTGGGTATTTTCTTTTCTTTCTCTTATATTCTCATGCATGATTTGCTTAAATAAAATATGCAAAGAAAATGAAAAGCAAAAAGATAAAAAAAAAATGCTTTAAATTTTATTGCAAGCGTGTATTCTAAGAGATGTGGTAATTATAGGATGTACCTCGAAGGTGATAGTCCCCATCAAGCAGTTATGATTATGTGTGAGTTAAAGTGATTTTCTCATATCTCAAATCGTCATAACATGTATACACTTAAGCAATCTTGCGATGTTTTTCACACACAACACGCAATATTCTTTACTACTCTTGATACATGTGCAGGTACAATGTGATTTGGCCATCACAAGGTTTTACATGTGTTAATGTATGCTTACTAAACTGTCTTAACTTGTTTTTGAAATATAAAATTGGTTAGACTTGTTTAGTGTGTGTGTGTGTTTTGGGATCTATGTGCTTAACATTTTTTTTGTTAAGAGATTTGTTTTTCACATGTTTTGCATCTTTCTATTATCTTGTCATCCATAGCATCTTGTTTCATTACATTCATGCATTTATATGGATTTCTTGTGCCCCCTTGATCATCATTGATCATCTTTATGTCTCTCGGGTGAAGCTTTCTAGTTACTTGTACCCTTTGTCAATCATGACAAAAAGGGGGAGAATTTATGGAATATATGGTTTCTTTTTAAGATTCTACATGTTAGGGGGAGAAATACATGCCCTTGTAAGGGGGAGTTGTGTTTCATCTTGTTAGGAGGAGTGCTTACCTCCTTCTTCTTGTACACTGGTCTTATAACCATGTTTACATACATTATGTTTATCTTTAATATATATATGATGATGTATGTCTTCTTCACCTACCTCTACATGTGTTTCTTTTCTATCTCCATACACATGTTTCTTATAACTTGTATGCAATCTATTATTTCTATTTCACACAAAGATGCCTTAATGAGTTTTGTTTAAAGTGTTTCAGAAATACAGGTTGTCAAAGTCTACTTGCCATAAACTCTCTTCTTGCAAAGTTTTTTAAGAGTTTGTGTTAGAATAGATTTTATTGTATTCAACAAGTGAATATGAGTTGAGTGATTTATGACTTCTCTCATATGTTCATTTGTTTGTTATGGTTTTGTCACGGATTGCCAAAAGGGGAGATTGTTAGGACATATGTGTTTCACTTGTTAAGAACATATGTCATTCTTTTATGTAATTGGCTAATCCTTTGACAAATCGCACTTTACTTGTAATTAGGTAGATCTAGGATATGTTTAATACTTCAAGAAACATGTTGTTCAAGTCTACTATTAAAGCCATGAAGATTAGACCAAGAAACAAGTGAAGAAAAGTTGTCATTAAAGCTGGACAAATATCTCGACACCTACGGACAGATAGCTTGACAACTACTCGACACCTCTCGACAGCTAGGCCATCTATCGAGCTCCTCAGTTGATTGTTATTGCAATCTCGACACCTCTCGATAACTGGTGGATCAATCGAGAAAGCTCATGTCTCCTCGATAGCTCCTCGATAGCTTCTCGACAACTGTATCTGTCGAAGTTTAAATCTCGACACCTCCCGATCGATCGAGGTTACGGGAATTCAAATTTTCAGATCTGATTTTCGGCCCATGTTTTTGTATTTGTGTAGGGTTTCTTTTCTCACAACCCTAGACCTATATAAGGCTTATTTTAAAGGCCGTCACATAAGAGAATACAAGGAGAACATATGCAAAAGGTGACCGATGCCTTATTCTCTCTGAAAGAAGCTACTGCGTCTTTTGCGCCTTCGAGTTTTGTAACCAAGTGCTTCTTGATCTTCATTGTTGATGAAGTGAAGAACTTTGCAGCCAACATCTTCTTCTAGTTGTTGATTTAAGTCGTGTACTGAGATTCGCGCAATTAGTTAGTCACGTACTAGATTCGTGCATCAAAGGGTGGCGTTCATATATTGGAGAGTTCAGAGGTGCTGTGAGTTCATCTACGGGGATTGTAGAGTCTAGGGACAAAGGTTTTATAGTAGATCTAAAACTTCCCTTTACTATAGTGGATTGCTATTCGAGAAGGTTTCCCCCTAGGTTTTTTACTGTGAAACTAGTTTGTTTCATTGGTTTTCCTGAGTTATCATATCTTGTCTTATTTACTTTTCTACTGCATTCATTATTGACATAATATTGATGTTTGTTTGTTTTAACAAGATTTATTCATAATAAACCTAATTAACAACTTGGGTTTAAAAATTGTTAATTCTATCAACCGAGGTCTAAATTTCCCAACAAGATCTAAAAAGTGTGAAAACACAAGAGCTATTTAGACCCCCCCCAATTAAAATTACGGCTCAATAGATTTTACTCTAACTTTTACTAAGTGCAGAAAAGAGTAAATGCGAACGTATAATCAAACAAGCTACTCTAACCTATATTCATAATAACACAACAATAAAATGAAAGGTAAAAGAGTAGGGAAGAAAGATGCAAACACAAAGACAACACAGCGATGTGTTATCGAAGAGGAAACCGAAGTACTCGGCGTAAAACCTCTCCGCCGCCCTCCAAGCGGTAATCGATCCACTAAACAATCAGTTGGGATACATGGGTTAGCAAGAGACCCTCCAAGCCTAATCTACCCAATGTACCTAAGCCCTCCTAGCTCCTACTCCAACAAGGCTTCTCGGAACCGTATCTTGTCTAGCTCTCCGGATCCCACAACAAGCTCCATGTTGCATCCGCCACCCTTGGCTTCTTCCAATGCTTCCTAGCAACACCAAAACCTCACTGAACACTCTGAAAGGGTGTGGTAAGTGTTTGGGCTATCAACCTTTCAAGGATATGAAAATGGAGAGGTAGGAGTTGAGGAAAATCCACAAGCAATTGTGTAGAAGATTGTGGGTATAACAATCTCTAACTCTCAAGGTTTGTGGCTAGGGTTTTCTCTCAGAAGCACTCCTTAACATTTGTGGGTAATGATGGTATATATATTGTGGGTACAAAAAATGTGTATCAGATAGGACAATCTGGCAAAACAGAATGTTTTGCGAGTGTCTCGCGAGAAGGCCTTACCTGCGAGCTACTCGCGAAACACAGCTGTCTCCTTCTGTCCTGACTTTTCGCATTCCAATCATGTGAAGGGCACATGCATCATTTTGCGGGATGCTTAGTCGCGAGCTACCTGCAAAAACTCTTTAGTCTTCAATTTGCATGAGTCTTCGCACTCTCTCTCTCTCTCTCTCACAACCCTTACAATTAAATCCCACAATAAATACAAGGTACAAAAGATTGAATAAAATTACAATCAAATTTGGCACGGAATTAAAGCCAACAAAACATATAGTTGTAAATTACAACTTTACAATTGGCAACAGCTTTATCAGCCGCATTAATGAGGAAGTGACCTGAACAACAGATCCACGGCTAAGCAGCTCATTCTACCACCTTCACCAAAAGTCTAGTGGGACAAGTGTCCTAGTGAAATTTTGGAGGATTGTAGATGGAGGGCTAGGATGCAAGGAGCTTAAGAGTATATAAAGGAAAATAACTTCCAAAAAGAGGGGATCCGAAAAAATCAAGGGAAAAAGATTAGAGCTAGATCGGTGACTGAGAGAAAAGGGAGAGAACAGTGTATACAATTGCACAACAGTATTTTCCTTGGGCAAGCTTGTAAAGAGCTATCAATATACATAATCTTTGACTTTCGCTTATTCCTTCTTCATCTGTATCCTCGAGCGAAGCCCAACTTGTTTCATCCCACTCTCTTTACAAATATCTATTGGTTTTGGGACTAGTTAGGTAACACCAATTTCACTATTCTAACTGGGCTTGGGTCGCCTAATTTTGTGCTCTTACAATATATATATATTGCAACATGAAAAATGATAAACCCTATCCATATAACTAAATTAAAGTTACATTATTATGTTGAGTTAACAAAATGAATTTGTGGTTACCAGAAAGCTAAGCATTTTTTTTATAAAAAGAATAAACTTGAAAGCTGAACATGAACTGTCTTGTTTTATTGCTTGTCATTTGGGTGAGATTGAAGCTTCACATATTTAATGGAGACTCATTAGACCTATCAACCATTATAGCTCTAAAGAATACCAATAACAAAAAATTAGCATAAATCAGTACTTACCATTTTTGCAAGTCAAGAGGCTACACATACAATCTAACGTACATCATTACTCAACAATGTTTCAACTCACCACACAACAAAGTAATCATGCAAATGAACTTTGAAATATCCATTTGGTGTTACGATCGATGGTATGTAGCTTTCAGGAAAAAATATATAGTAGTGGTAAATTAAACCATAATACTATTCAACTACTCATATTTATCATGATATGAGAACACGAATGCATTGTGGACCCCTTTGTTCCTTATGGCCCATACAAAATTTAAACTGTTGGAATTAAAAAGAAATAGATTTCTAAATGTATAAATAGAATAGTTTTTGTTAGAAGTCAATCACTGCACATGAGAAGAGAAAAAAAATAATAAAATGAAATGATAACGTATCAAGTCACCACTCCTGAGAATTCACTATTAACACAACAAGCAGTAACAAGTAAAGAAATCTCAATACCTTATACCAACCTACAGTTGAACCCTTACCCCAATACCCAATTAGACTTGTTCTGTAGTGACAATCTCTCATTTTCAATGCACGGTTCCCAGTACGTGACTAACCAATCGATGCGCGGATCCCAGTACGCGACTTACTCATCAACTTGAGAAGGTTGTTGGCTGCAAAGTTCTTCAGTTCATCAATACGATGAAGATCACGAAGCTCCTTGGTTACAAAACCCAACGGCGTACAAACGCAGCAGCTTCTTCAAGAGAAAGATGAACTAGGGCAAATTCTGTCTCCGGTCACAATTTGCATGAACAAAACTTTGCCTCACACTTGTGCCACCTTTGACGGCCCTTAAAATAATCCTTATATATGTTTAGGGTTATGAGAAAAGAAAGCCTAAACAAGTATACACAGATTGAAATGAAATCAGAATTGAAAATCTGATTTTCATAAATCTCGATAGATAGGTTATCTATCGAGCAGCTATCAAGCATCGGGCTAAGACTGTATTTTAAACCTCGATAGATGCTATCTGTCGAGCTTTAAAATCAAGCACTTCTTCACTTGTTTCTTGGATAGATTTGCATGGCTTTAACACTTGGACTTGAACTTTTTGTTCCTTGAAGTATTAAACACATCCTAGATCTACCCAATTACAAGTAAAGTGTGTTTTGTCAAAGGATTAGCCAATTCTAAATGACATATGTTCCTAACATGATTCACATATGTCCTAACAAATTTAAAGAAAAACACATGTAATAAAATTAACAATTAAAGAGAGAGAGAAAAAAACTTAAGCATCAGCCCAATATAAAGTTCTAAAGAACACAACAATTTATCAACCTAAAATAAAGATGCAAGAAAAATAAAAATAAAATAAAATCCACCAAAAAATTGAGAGAGAGAGAGAGCCTTTTTTTTTTAGGGAAAAGTATGTAAAGAATGGAAGAGAGAATGAAAAATTTATAGTAAGCGAGTGTGAATAAGAAAGGACAAAAAAAAAAGGAAGAATAAGGGAAAGATAAAGAGTGATATTAAGGTAAAGGGTAGTGGGGAGATGAAAAGGTAAAGTAGAGGGTAGTGGGGAGATGAAAAGTGATATTAAGGTAAATGGTAGTGGGTAGTGGGGAGATGAAAAGGTAAGGGATAGAGAAAGGTTGGAGAAAGTGTAAATATTTAAAAAAATGAGTAAATGTTAAAAAAAATTATAGGAAAATTGGAAAGATAAATGATAATGACGTGGATGCTGATGTGGCTCAACTGGAGCGTAACAACAATAAATGTTACGCTTCAGCTTTTAGATATATATAGATATAGATTATAACGCAAACATCAATGCTTGAATGAAGAGCTTAATTTTTTTCAATTAAAAAAAAGTAATTGAAAACTATAGGCACTGACTTAATCTTATCAGCTTCTTCCTGTAGTTTCCTTAACAATAATGCTAAATAAACTCAATCCAGTTCCTTTTAATTTTGTTTTAGAATAACTCAAACATAACCTTTTCTATCCCAAGTTCCTTGCAGGATTTCATCGAACACCTAGTACTCATTTTAATAACCCATCTAGAACCCAATCGTTAATACAGCTCCCCAACCAAAAAAAAAAAAAAAAAAAAATCTAATTAAAAACAAAATTAACCAACATTTATAAGGTTCATCCACTTCTTCTGGATCTCCCTTTTGTTTAATTTTTCTTCCTTCTTTTTTTTTTATAATTTTTTTTTATAATGGAAGTTCACTCAACATTTCCAAATTTGTTTTCAATATGCAACATTAAGAAGTAGGAAAGCAACAACAAAGCAGCATTGATCACATGAATAAGGACCTGAATAGGCTTGCTCTTGTGACTACATTATTAAGTCATGTTATAAATGAAAAGAAGTAACTACATAAACTGAAAAATCAACACAAAACATGTAAGGAAACCAAATGATTTAATTGACTAAATAGATGTATGTTATAGCAAAAAGAGTTGAAATTACAACCAACAAAAAAAAAATTTAAATAATGAATTTACTATAAATTGATATAAATATATATATATATATTTATATATATACAAAATATAGAGATGAAGGATAACAATGCAACAACACTTATCAGGGTTCCAAAGGTAAGCACTAATTAATCACATCAAGTGCAACAACTGAAATAGAAAGCTACATGATAATTTGTGGAATCTCTAAGGAGCATAAATGATTCAGGGCAAGATTTCTACTTATAATCACCTGTCTGACATGATGAACAGCAGCTTTCTGCTGATTGGTTTCCCTTAGTCTTTCAATAGACTAAAACTTCCCTTCCAAACATCCTTCATGCATAACCATCAGTTTATAGACTACCTGCATAGTTAGAGAAAGTGCACAAACCCCAACACTCAATAGTAAATATTACTGTTAGGTTTTAAGATTTTAGGAACTAATGTATTAGAACTTCAATTTGTATTATGTTGGCAAACCATGATCAAAACATTGAGTCTAGGTTTAGGCTTGCTCAAAGTATTTTTATTTGTAAAATTGGAATCGAGTGATTGCAGAATTTATTAGACTAAATTTGCAAGGCTCGATCAATCGAAAATTAGACTCAATCGATCAAACCACGTGCAGATTTATTTTTCTGCAGAATTCCAGTTCAGCCCAAACTCTACTTAAACGTATTAGGGTTCAAGTAAAACACTCCTATATATAAGGGAAACTCTAAAACATTTTTATAAGTTTTTTAGAGAAAGAAGAGTGTGCCTCTTATATATTTAGGGTTTTGTACCCAAAAGCTCTCTAAGGTCTTAGTTGCTCTATTTACTGTGTGTGTGAATTTCTTGTGAGATCTAAGATGTGGTTACCTTCACACATGCTTAGGATTATCAAGAAGGAGATTTCATTGAGAGCTTGATGATCATTCAGTTGCTGCAATAAAAGCTTATAGATACACAAGCAGGAGTGCTTGTACTTGCTGGAGAATCCAAGAAAGAAGGAGTCCGTGGTCTTGGAGCTTGCACGTGATCATGTCAGTAAGTTTCTACTGGTGGGTAGCAATAGGATGTTAGTGGTCTAAGTCGCTATTGTAAAACTTCGATTCTTTCATAGTGGATTCAGGTTTACCTTGAGGATAGCTAGGTTAAATCCTCCCCAGGTTTTTACCGGTTTGGTTTCCTGGGTCATCATATCTCTGTATTCTTTATATTCCGCACTTTACATTGATATGATATATTTCTGTTAACCTAGATCTGATAATTTGACTAAGTAATCACTTGGCTAATTTACTAGGTTAATCTGGTTGTGTTTTAAGGGGTCTAAAAACAAACAATTACCCTCATATTCAAATGAATAAGCAGAGACCTAGTTTAGACATGCTTGCACAAAAAATTGATGACATGCTTTGCACAGAAAATGGATGACATGCTTGCATACCAAAACCAATGGGCCAATGCCCCTAGTGTAGACATGTTTGATGCAAAACAAAATGTCCTAGCCTAAAATTCACTTTGGAAGTTAATAAAAGTTAACTAAGGATTATCTCAAAACCCGCAACTCTAATATCAAGTGATATGTTAGAAATACTGAAATCTGTAGTATTGTATTTCATGATTAAAGAATATACATCAGTGCCTTTATATAGGAGGCATATGTGTGCGGTATAAGTAAAGTGTAGTACAAGTACAAGTGTGCTATACAAGTAATCTAACTGGGCCTAAAGCCCATAACATAATGTACGTTAACAGCCCCCCTCAAACTTAAGATGGATGTGAGACCAGCTTGAGGTTGTCAACCAAATCACGAGTGCGTCCCTTAGGAAGTGACTTGGTGAAGATATCTGCAAGTTGATCTTTGGAGGAGACTGAGAAAAGCTTGAGAGCACCATGGACAAGATGATAACGGATAAAATGACAATCAATCTCGATGTGTTTAGTCCGTTCATGGAAGACATCATTGTGAGCAATATGAATGGCACTCTGGTTGTCACAATAAAGAGGAGTAGCAGAGGATGTGGACACACCCAAATCCTTAAGAAGCCATCGAAGCCAAAGGAGCTCAGATGTGGTATCAGCAAGGGCACGATATTCTGCTTCAGTATTGGAGCGGGCCACAAAAGTTTGTTTCTTACTTCGCCAAGAAATCAAGGAAGAACCAAGAAAAAAACAGTAACCTGTAGTGGACCTGCGATCAGTGGGATCCCCTGCCCAATCAGCATCAGAGAATGCACGGAGTACAAGAGGAGACTGAGCTGAGTAGAAAAGGCCATGGAAGAGAGTGCCTTTCAGGTATCGAAGAATGCGCAGAACAGCAGCATAGTGAGTTGACCGTGGAGCAGACAGATACTCGCTCACCTGATGAACAGCATAGGAGATGTCTGGACGAGTAACTGTGAGATAAACTAGGCTGCCAACCAATCGTCTGTAAAGAGAAGGATTAGACAATGGTTTCCCCCCCGAGGGTGTCAAATGCACATTAAGTTCAACTGGAGTGTCAACAGTCTTGCTGTCAGTGAGTCCAGCTCGAGATAAAAGGTCAGAAGCATACTTGGCTTGAGTAATATAAAGACCATCTGTGGAATGAGTAATTTCAAGACCCAAGAAATAGCTGAGATGTCCAAGATCTTTCATCTCAAATTGCTGACTGAGAAAATCCTTGAGTTCTTGAATACCACTGAGGTCATCACCAGTTATGATCATATCATCCACATATAGAAGAAGCAGAATGGTGCCTTTATCAGTACGACGAAGAAATAAGGCAGAATCATACGGACTGGCAGTGTAACCCAAGCGAAAGATAGTGGAGCTGAACTTGGCAAACCAAGCTCGTGGAGCTTGTTTAAGACCATAAAGTGCTCTTCGAAGATGACAAACCTTGTTTGATTCAACAGAGAGACCAGGAGGAGGTTGCATATAGACTTCTTCACTCAAATCCCCATTAAGGAAAGCATTTTTAACATCCATCTGAAAAAGGTCCCATTTACTAGCAGCAGCAACAGCTAAGAGGGCACGAACAGATGAGATACGAGCAACTGGAGCAAATGTCTCTTCATAATCAATCCCATACTCCTGTGTAAAACCTTTTGCAACAAGACGAGCCTTGTAGCGCTCAATGGACCCATCAGAGCGAGTCTTGATCTTATAGATCCACTTACAACCAACCACAGACTGTCTAGGAGGAAGAGTGACCAGATCCCAAGTATGGTTTTTGGTTAATGCATCAAGTTCCTCTTTCATTGCAATCTGCCATAAAGGGTCAGTGGAGGCCTCACGATAGGTTTGAGGCTCGTGAAGTGTAGCAAGAGCAGTGTAACAATGATAGTCACGTAAATGTGTAGGAATGGATCTTACCCGGGTTGAGTGGCGAGGTGGAATGTCTTGTGGAGGATCTTCAGGCGGAGCAGGAGCAGGGGACCCAGGCTTAAGGTGGGGTAGCTCGTCATCAACCTGTTCATCTTCAACCTGTCTAGGAGAAGCATCAAAAATGTCTAGAGAGAAGTCCAAAGGAGGATCAAAAGTATTTGTAGAAGGAACAAGAGACTCATCTGGAAAGATTTCTAAAACAGAGGAGGTAGTCAGGGAAGAACGAAAGTGAGAGAGTTCAACAAACAATCGGTGTTCCCAAAAGACAACATTACGAGAAACACGAAGACGATGAGAGACAGGATCATAACACCTATACCCTTTTTGAGTTTCGCCATAACCAAGGAAACAACAAAGTCTAGATCGAGGCTCAAGTTTGTTGTGCTCATGAGGCTGAAGAAGAACGAAACAAGCAGATCCAAAAGAGCGAAGGTGATGATAGTCAGGAGGTGACCCAAAGAGACGCTCATACGGAGTCTGATTATGGATGACAGCACTTGGAATGCGATTAATCGCATGAACAGCATGAAGAGCAGCTTCACCCCAAAATAGGGCAGGAACTTTGGCAGAAAGAAGAAGAGCACGAACAGTGTCAAGAATATGACGAAGTTTTCTTTCAGCTCGACCATTTTGCTGAGAGGTACCTGGACAAGTTAGATGATGTACAGTGCCATAGGAATGTAACAGAGCTTGAAACTCATATTGAGTATATTCAAGAGCATTATCAGATCGAAAAATTTTGATACGTTTGGAGAATTGTGTTTCAACCATTTTTGCAAAGTTGCTGTATATTGGTAAAATTTCAGAACGAGATTTCATAGGAAAGATCCAACTATAACGAGAATAATCATCAATAAAAACAACAAAATATCGAGATCCACCAATACTAGCAACAGGAGAAGGTCCCCAAACATCAGAATGAATTAACTCAAAAATACTATTAGAAATAGATTCACTGTTATTGAAAGGCAAAGCTGGCTGTTTTCCTAACTGACATGAAGTACAATCAAAATTGTCTTTGGACACAGAACCCAACAGACCCTTAGAAGCTAACTGTTGTACCCGAGAAGATGGTGCATGACCAAGACGAGAATGCCAAAGTGCGAGAGAAGGTAAGGAAGAAACTGCAGCAGCTGCAGTAGCAACAGAAACAGGAGCAACAGGTGGAAGATGAAGATTGTCCACAGGAAACATACGCCCAACTCTGGGACCGGTCCCAAGCTCCTGCCCCGTCCTCGGATCCTGCACAACACACCCAGAATAGTCAAAAATAAGGCGATAACCTAGTTCAGCTAATTGTCCCACAGAGCACAAATTATAGGATAGGTCAAGTATATGGAAAACTCCAGGAACAGAAAGGCTGGAGGTTGAAACAAAACCTAGATTATTCCCATGCATGGTGGAACCATCAGCTATATGAATATTTAGAGGATGTGGTGCTGGGTCAAGTTTGGAGAATAAGGACAAGTGAGGTGTCATGTGATTGCAGCAGGCAGAATCAAAAAGCCATGTTTGAGACTTACCGGGTAGAACTGAGAGAGCAGTGGAAAGAGATGCATTACCAGCCATACGAACAGCCTGAGCTATGATCTCCTGTAGTTCAGTGGGGGAGAGGTTGATAGTGGATCCAGAAGACTGAGACTCAGCTAAAATGGAAGCCATTGGCGGAGTAGGCTCAGTATTAGCAACAGCAGCAGTAGATTTGTTGCGACGGTAACAAGTCTCAATGGTGTGGCCAGGACGCTTGCAATAGTTGCAGAACTTTTTGTTGGTCTGCTTGCGACGATTACTAGAGCCAGAGGAATCACCTGATTGCTGAGGTTGCGATATGAGTGGAGCAGAAGGAGTAATAGCCAGAACATTGAGCTTATTCTGGGCTTGAAGGGTAGCAAGACGAGCTTCTTCTCTAACCAACTCGTTCACAGCAGTATCAAGAGAGGGAGCAGGACTGCGATTCAGAAGCTGACCTCGAATGGGCTCAAAGTCCTTGTGAAGTGACATCAGGAATTCATAGAGGCAAAATTCATCTCTAATGGTAGCATATTGCTGAGCATCCTTTGAGCATGCCCAAGTTGGATCAGAAAGGTCAATTTGGTCCCAAATGAAGCGAAGCTGATCATAGTAGTCATTGATGGATTGCCCTGGTTCTTGCCTAAGTTGATGCAATTCAACCACTAACTGATATTTCATGGATCCGTGAGTAGTGGAGTACCTTTTGGCCAACATATCCCATGCAGATTTTGCATCATCAAAGCTGCCCAATAGATTGGAGATGGAGGGAATGGAAATGTTTCGAATCCATGTGAGGATCATGTGGTTGTGACTATCCCATTCAATCATGCGACCAAGGAAAGCAGCATCTTCTTCATCGGCTCCCTTGACAGGAATAGTGATTGCACCAGTACAAAAATGCCAGAGCATGCGACCCTTAAGAAAACTGCGCATAGCTTGAGACCAAGATAAGTAATTCTTATTCCCCTCCAATATAGTATTGATGGGGCGAGGAAGAAAAATATCCTTTTTATCCATTTAGAGACACAATATGCAAAAACAGACTGCAAAAATGAAATCTACGCGAAAAACTGGGTAAGGAGAACCTGGACTGCAAAAAGTCAACCCTGAAGAAAAGTCAACGGTCAAAGTCAACGGTCAAAGTCAACATCTGGTCAAAGTCAACGGCCGGTCAAAGTCAACGGTCAGCGGTCAGCGGATGACGTCAGCAAGATGACGTGGCGCTGACGTCAGCAGATGACAGGATGCTGACGCAGCTAGGGCTGACGTGGCACGGGTGACGTCAGCTGGAACTGAAGACGGCGCGTGGGGCGCGTGGGGCGCGTGGGCTTCTGACGCAGAATCTTCAGGCGGCGCGTGAGGGCGCGTGCCGTCTCCGATGACTGCGAGGCTTTCACCGGCAGGTAGATCGGCTCAAGACGATCTCAGTGGTGCCTCCAGAAATCTTATCGGAGCAATATTCGCGGCGTTGATGACACGTGCAGTGATCTGTGCGGTGTAGGACTCCTCAACGACAGCGGCTGCAGGTCCGGAACCCAAAGACAACGGTTGGAAGACGTCGGAGGTTCAACGGCGAGAGGCTGCAGACTATTGTGATGGCGGAAGCGATTTTGAGAATGGAGTAACACCAATAAAGACAAGACTGCTAAGAAAATGTCAGAGCAATGGCTCTGATACCATGTTAGAAATACTGAAATCTGTAGTATTGTATTTCATGATTAAAGAATATACATCAGTGCCTTTATATAGGAGGCATATGTGTGCGGTACAAGTAAAGTGTAGTACAAGTACAAGTGTGCTATACAAGTAATCTAACTGGGCCTAAAGCCCATAACATAATGTACGTTAACATGATAAAATGGTCCAACATCCCTTAACAATTGGAAGATTATTGCAAACCCTAAGTTTTTCACCAAACAAAAATGCCCATCATCAAAAATATCCATCCACAAAGAAGAATTCAAGTGAGTGACATTAAAATTACAGAAGTCCTGACCAATAGAGAAAATCTTAACAACCATCAACTATGGTGATCTCCTAATATCAGGGCCACCAAAAAAAAGGAAAAGATTGAGTGCTGCACCAACCTGACTAAGCTCTTAAAAAACATAGTTTCTTTACCACTTTATAGACAATATAATAAAACTGACATTTGAAGTCAAATTGCATAACATGAAAAAAAAAATCCTGAAAAATTATAAAACATGATATACTAATTGAATGTACTAACAAAACTCCATTATCATATACAATTATGGACTCTGCCAATTCAAGGTTGAATAATTTGGAGAGTGCATACCTCCTCAATGCTACCATCCTCAACATAAGTAATAAGAGACTTGAGAAAAAACTCGCCAAGTATAGCTTCTAAATCATCAATATATGGAGGCCCTGGTGGGGAAAAAAAACCAATTTTATCAATGAAAGAATTGATACAACAATTCAGTTGTGAAATCCATAACAATGGGGATTAAAGGTTCCTCACCTACATCTTAAACAAAATAAACAGAACAATCAAGCCTATCAACAGTGCCTTGTCATTAATAACACCAGAAATAGAAAGAACCTGAAGCATTCTATATCAAAGTCAAAGTCCCTTTTTCCCACGTACACACCACATGTATGAGAAAAAGAAAATTAGAACCTTAAATAGGAGATATTACAAAAACAATCATCATATTCAAAATATTGTCACTCTATTTTAAGTGAAAAGTTGAGATTCTTCCAAACAAAGGCATATTTTTTCTATTTCTTGTTTTCTTTGTAGCTTAAATTTATCATCTATTTTCAGCTATTTTCCTTTCGTCAACTTAATTAACCTGAATTTTCATGGAATCAGATGGCTAAACGTAGAGATATGTTGCTGAATTACATGCTCTTTCTAAAGATAACTCCATCATTGCCCAACCTGTCATATTACCCTCATATTCAAATGAATAAGCTTTGACCTATATCACATTAAAAGTAAGTTTCTCTCTCCCACCCTCAATTTCACAATGATTATAAAATTAACACAATTATTATATAATAAGAAGTAAATTATTGATTCCATACAAACAAAAAGGAACTATAAAATAAACTAATACAAAACCCGAAGGAGAAAGAAGCCAATGATTTGAAATATTGACCATGGCCAATGTAGATAGTGAACTATTTAGGTAATCAGGTCATTTAGGTACTATTGGGAGAATTATACACATCATAAAACTTTAATTAGAAACAATAAAAATAAATTTTAGAATAAAAAACAACAGCAGAATTTTATCAAACAATTTGTGAGCATATTACTAAAATGTATATATTGTTACTATCTTAGGCATTGCAAAGCTAATCAATGCTGTCAATTTCAAAAACTTAGCAATCTCAATTTCAAAAGAGAAAAAATACTAATCGTAATGAATTTCGTAAATGATCACTCAAAACCAAACCAATCTAATTCAAGCCAGAACTAACACAACAATAATTTAAAATGTTAAAAATTAAAAACTGGCCAAATTACCTATCAACGGCATGCTAATGGAAGCCTAACTCAAAACCAAATCTAATTGAAATAGCTAAATCTAAACCAATCCAACCAAGAAATTCAAACCTAAATCATATTCAATCCCCATATTTGAAAACAAAAAGGAAAAAACCAAAAACAATAACTTTACTGGTTATAGGTATACGACCTGTCTCTCTGTGCCTTACGAACTCTATCTAGGTGTATGATTTTCCAGCAGAAAGACCTAAAATAAGATTGAAAAAGGAAAATAAATATTAGAAACAGAAATACCCAATGATTGCAATCCTATACTTATTTAATCTCAATGGTTTCGTAAAGATTAGAAACAGAAGCACCCAAACTGAAATCAATATTTTTAGTGATTTTTGTAATCTAAAAAACAGAATAAAAGCAAATATCTAAAATTGAGATAACAAACATTTTGATAGAGAACCCAAAAACCCGAAACAAAAATGAATAAAATCTAAACATATCAACAACAAAAAACTCAATCAAAAGTAACGTTTCATACCCAAATGGCCAAATCTAAAAAATGGGAAAAAAATTTGTACCAGTTCCGATTTTGACGATCTAGGTGGCAAATATATGGCCTAGCAGTGTTGATGGTCCATAGTTTTTTCTTCATGTGTGCTTGCGGTTCTGGTGGCCCAAGTCTGGTGAGAGAACGGACAATGGCCGTCCTTAGATATTTCTTCTCTCTCTTGGTGCCTACAAACTCTGCTTGGTCCCTCTATCTTCGTATCCCTTAATCAAAACCAAATCTGACCCAAAATACTAATCTAAATCATAATTAACACCCAATTGATTCTCCAAATAAAAACCAAAAACCCTAAATTTTTAAATTTAAAACAGAACTTTACCAGTAGCAATTCCGATAGTCGGGTAGTGAATGGAGGCTTACGGTGATGGTAGAAGATCTGGGTGGCGCCCTTCTTTCTATCTCTGTCTCTTTATTTCTCTGTCTCTCTTTTCTCTCAATCTCTCTCTCCATTCTTCGTGTAGCAATCTTTCTTTCTTTTTTATAAATCCGTGTAGCAATCTTTGATGGTAATTTACTGAATTAAGCGGTTAGTTTCCTTTTATACCAAGAGGCTCCCAAACAGTGTTTTAACATAGTGAAACATTATAATTTATCGCTTTTTAATTGTGAAGGTGGCAGATTTTTAGATGGGTCTTTTTTCCTATGTGGCAGCACGACCTTAATTGTTGGAAAAAGCTTCTGCTTTTATATATAGTATTAGATAGCCAAAAAAAAGATTTTTTCCAACATCTTTAATAGTAACACCATGCAAACCACGCCAAAGTTTCTGAAGGTGGATTTGAACGCCTCCTTGTTAAAGTCCATACTAGTTTGTAACTTGAACAAGATACTGAATTTTGCATGCTGTTTTGAGTTTGACACATCCTAGGAGCTCACTGCCAAAACTCCTTTTTCCTCTTTCCATAGGCTAAATTTTCTCCACATCTCCTCCATCACCGTATCCATTAATAATAAGAAAAATATTAAAGAAAGAATAGCAGAAAATACAAGAGAGGAATGAAAAAAATCCCCTACTACATTCAACAAAGTAGATTGGAGAGGTTTGAATCTTACGTTGGGCAATGTAAGTTGGTTTCTTTTACTTCCCAAGACCATAGAGAGTCAAGGAGAGAGGTTTTGAATCTGTTAAAAATGTGCTTAGGTGCTGTGTGAGTGTTTTAGAAAAGAGAACTAAAGTTTTAGAAAAGATGGAGGCTAAAAATAAACTCTCTCTAGCTAGGGCTTTGATTGGAGACATAAGGTGAGTATTTATAAGTTAAAATTAGGGTTTTCGGGGCTTTTTAGATGTCTTTGGACATTCCCAAGGGTCTAGGGGCCGGTCCACATCAAAGAATGATGTTTTGGGACCTTAAAAATGAAGTTTCACTGCCCAGAAAATGAGTGTGCGTACGCATCTTTCAAGTGTGCGCACACACACTTGATTCATGCGTACGCATACCCTAATTCCAACTCTGATGGCCCGACTTCAAACAGCCATAACTAACTCATCCAAATTAGGCAAAATTTGTATTCAAATAGAAGTCCAAGATGTCTACTTTCCAATGAAACAAACTTCACTCAAAAAGTATTTGTAGAGCCAAAGTTATGGTCAAAACAGTAGACAAATGTCATTTTTCAGCATTGTTTTCAAAGTGATTTGAGCACTTTTGAGTTGTGATTACTTCCAAATTATTGTGAACTCTTTAATTACCCTTGATTGACATATATCAAGCTTATCATTGGAGCCGGGGACCAAAACTTATTAACGGGTACAAAATGAGGTGTTTACAGCGGTAGGGAGAAAAAAATACAGGACAAGGCAGACGACAACGAGAGAGATATTACTCTAGTAACAGGGAGGGGGGTCGGTGCTACTAGAGAGCACGGAAAAGTTTAATGTAGGACATAAACATATCTTGCCTATGCCTAGTACTAAATACTAAATGTTGTGTCTTCACACATTGTGGTTGTGCCAAATGACTGGACACAAGTGTTATGTGTGGTATGATGTGTAGCATGTGCTTTCTCCAGGCTTTGCACCAAAACTAAATTAAAATTGTTAAGGTAAAATATAATTAACACCTTTAAGGTTTGAGTTAATGTCAGTTATGTCCAAAACTTTTCAAAACTAACTAACTTGGTCCCTAATCACCGTGAGAGAGAGGAAAAAAATGAATAACAGTTTAGAGTCTAAGTTGAGATTAGGGACCAAGCTTATCAGTTTTGAAAAGTCTTGAACTGAACTGACACTAGCATAAACCTCATGGATGTTAACAGCATTTTACCCCAATTATTAATATTGTTTGAAATGAAACTTTTTTGCCTAACGTTTCGAAAAGTTTAGAAAAACGACTCCAAATCAATCAAAAGTCCTAAAGAAGTTTCATCTTTTATCAAATTATTTTTAAATAACATTTTTTTTTTGTTTTAATAATAAAAATGAATTCTTACACAGCGTGCTTGCGATATATGGCTCAAGTAAGTTTTACCCACCGTTCGACATGCTTTTCCATTTGGCACATTATGAGTACAACGGAATTTTTAACATAGTTTGCTCAAAATAAAACTCATTACTGAATATTCAAACAATTTAGAATACTATTCCGATTATATTAAATACCAAAATTTTTAAAAAACTTAAAAGAAAGTTCATTATAAAATATTACAGTATAATTTTTGGTTCTAGTAAAAATTTGGTCTTCGTGTGTTTATTTTTACCATGTAACTTGAAGTCAGTTTTATTCTTCATGTTTATTATCCACTTTCTTGTTGATTATATTCTTAAAATATTTTCTTAGTTCATATAAGGTTTTCTTTTTTGGTTTACTTAGTCCGCACGGGCCACATTTCTAATGTTGATTAAATTTGGAATTACAGGTATTGACTTCTGCAAATATCACTTAATTATGTTCCTTTACCAATTTGCATCTTTGGAAGGCATTGGGTTGTAAGAAGTATAGCAACATTGTCACATGAAGATACCCAACTACCGAATGAAATTTTACGCTCAAATTGCAGTTTAATTGCTTTGTTAACTACAAAGATTCGCTGGTTTGAGATTTGAGAAAGGTCGAGAGTGGTAGAAATTTATCTTTTCCAGAGAAAATAGCTTCATAGAGGTAAAAAGATATTGGCATTCAAAACAGAGAGAAACAGAGAGCATGGACCATATCAGCCCAAGCAAGTAATCATCATCATTCACAAACCAAAACAAGATTACAATAAGGCTGTTGCTACATCTTTATAAACAACATTATTAATAAGCTACTACCAAATTTACAGAGGGAGACCTCGAGAGAATCATGGTTCTGTCAGCAACAACATTCTTAATAAGCTGTTAAGCAAGGAAATGTGCAAGAGAATCATTTACCATAATCACCACCAGCTCCTTGGTACATCTTGGTAATAAACGGGTAACAAATGCCCTCCAGCTCCTTCATTTTATCCACAAACTCATCTGCCTCAGAAAGCTGGTTCCTTTGAAGCCAGAAGATGGTCTGCTCAATTGCATCTTCAGTCTTTGTCAAAGCCTTCTTCACATCATTGATTTTGTAACTCATATAGTAAGCACAATTTTCCAACGCGTCTTTTGCCTCAATCTTCTTTTTATGCTCCTTATCTCCAGCCTTGTACTTCTCAACCTTCTCCTCCTTCATATCCTCCTTATCCTGAGCTATATTCTTCGCAACCTCCTGCCCTTTGTCCTTAATCTCCTTCTTCATATCCTCCTTATCCTGAGCTATATTCTTCTCAGCCTCCTGCCCTTTGTCCTTAATCTCGTTCTTCTTGTCCTCCTTATCCTGAGCTATATTCTTCTCGGCCTCCTGCGCTTTGTCCTTAATCTCCTTCTGAATATTGACCTCTTTCATGGCTATAGCCATGTGACCATTAGGACCCTGACAAATGTGAATCTCCTTCTTAGGCTTCGTATCCTCTTGAGTAGCTACATTCATGTCACTATCAACACCTTGATGAATCTTAATCTCCTCCATATGCTGTTCATCCTCAAGTGTGGCTTCACCCACGTCATCATCAGCGCCTTGACCAATCATGGCAATTACTGCATTGCAGATGTTCTCCAGCTCGCTCATCTTATCCTCAAATTCATCTGCCTCAGCAAGCTGATTCCTTTCAAGCCAATCGATAGTCTCCTCAATTACTTCTTCAACCATCTTTTTGTCCACAGCACGAACCTTAGCAACAGTCTCTTCTTCTCTAAATGTGCTCCTCATGTTGAAAGCATAGTTCTCAAGTGCATTCTTTAATTCGGCCTTCATGTTATGCTCCTCATCCTCAGCCTTGTACTTCTTAGCCTCCTGCACTAATTTCTTAATCTTTTCCTTGGAGAGCCTGCACTTATCAGTGATTGTAATGTTATTCCTCTTTCCAGTGGTTTTGTCCTTGGCAGAAACATTCAAGATTCCATCAACATCAACGTCAAAACAAACAGCAATTTTTGGAACTCCACTAGGAGCTGGAGGAATACCAGAGAGCTCAAACTTGCCCAGCAAATTGTTACCACTTGTTTTGGCATGTTCACCCTCATAAACCTGGATAGTCACACCCTCCTGTTCATCAGATTTGGTTGTGAATTCCTCCTCCTTTTTGGTGGGAATAGTGGTGTTTCTTGGAATCAACACAGTCATGACATCTCCAGAGGTCACCAAACCAAGAGATAGAGGGGTGACATCTAGGCACAAGATCTTTTCCACTCTCGTATTACCCTCACCATTGAGAATTGCAGCCTGCACAGCACAACCATAAGCAACAGCCTCATCAGGATTAATTCTTTTGCAGAGCTCCTTCCCATCAAAGAAGTTCTGTAACAATTTCTGAACCTTGGGGATCCTCGTAGACCCTCCAACCAGAACCACATCATGGACACTGCTCTTGTCCATCTTAGCATCCATCAAACACTTCTCAACAGGCCCCATACACTTCCTGAATAAATTCATGTTAAGCTCCTCAAACTTGGCTCGGGTGATAAAAGAGTAGAAATCAATACCATCATACAAGGAATCAATCTCAATTGTTGTTCGAGTGTTGGATGAGAGCATCCTCTTAGCCCTTTCACAAGCATTCCACAACTTCCTATAAGCCTTACCCCCTGTAATATCCTTCTTATGCTTTCTCTTGAACTCTTGAATGAAATGATTCACCATTCTACTATCAAAATCTTCACCTCCCAAGTGAGTATTACCTGCTGTAGCTTTCACTTCAAAGATACCCCCTTCAATGGTAAGAAGCGAGACATCCAGTGTCCCACCGCCAAGATCGAAGATGAGCACATTCTTCTCACCAGTACCATCCTTGTCAAGCCCATATGCAATAGCAGCAGCAGTTGGCTCATTGATAAGTCGCATCACATCTAGACCAGCAATGACACCAGCATCCATTGTGGCTTGACGCTGTGAGTGGTTGAAACGAGCAGGGACAGAAATGACAGCATTCTTGATCTTTGAACCGCAGTGAGCCTCAGCAATCTCCTTCATCTTTACGAGTACCATTGAAGAGATTTCTTCAGCCAAAAAATGTTTTTCCTCATACTTGTATGTGACCGCAATAATGGGCCTCCCATGATCAGGGTCAGCAATCACCTTGAATGGCCACAGTTTCATGTCACGTTGCACAGATTCATCATTGAATCGCCTTCCAATCAAACGTTTAGAGTCTTCATACCACCAACATGAACATCAATATGCAAAAAAATCATTGCTTATTTTCTTTTCTTTTTTGCTGAATAAGCAAATCATTACATTAAACATTCATAGCTTCATTGAAACCATATCACAGCAAACATAGATGAACTTTTCTTACCGCTCCAGGGATTTGTCTTATGCAAAATAAAATTTCAACATTGAATGAGAAAATATTATTAACAAGAGAAACACAATATGACAAGACCACGCCACTAATGAGCTATAGATACAATCAGTACTGGCTTAAATCAAGTTGAGGTCTAAGAGGCTAAGAGCATAATCTTAAGTGGGACCATTTCATATATATCTAAAATCCATTATAGTTTTTTTTTTTTTTTTTTTTTTTACATAAAAGCTACTCTTCTTATTAATTTAGTTAGTATATATAGGTTTTCCTAATAACAACTTTTTAATCGATAATATGAGTAATCCATTTAATTTTCTTATGATATAATTGATTTTGAAATAAGATTGAAATGGAGCATTTCTTATATTTAAAATTCATTATTTAAAAAAAATATTAAAATACATTCTTCTTACCTTTTGAGATGTAAAATTACTAATTAAGTTTTTATATTTAGGTTCTTCTCATATCCACTTTTCAAATTATAATATAACTAATTTATTTAATTTTCTTGTGACATAATCAATTTTAGTTTTAAAAACTTTTCCTATCATAAAAACAAATAAAAAACTGTAAATAAATATTGGTAGTAAAATTTTGTAAGCTATATATGCATTTTAAAAAGAATGATTAACATTTTTATGTAATCAAGAATTGTTATATTATATTTTTGAAATTTGAATATTATTATGATTATTTTCATCGCCATTTTTCCCTAATATTTTTTCATGCTCTTCCAACTCTTTTTGATAAATTTTTATTTTGAATTTTCAAATTTCACATAAATTTTTTGTTATACTTTTTAAATTCCTAATAACTTTATCAAGAGATTCTATTTGAGATTCAGTTGATTTTTTTGCTCTTCTCTTATTTTTTTTCTTAAATGTTTCATATTTAGATTGATATTTTTTTAGTAGATATTTATAATTGAAAAATATTTACAAATAATCAAAATAGAATCAATAATATAAAATTAGAATATGACAAAAATAAAATAAAATATAAAGCATAGAACAATATAGTCTAATTTATTAAAGTCAATACTGTAACTTAATAAATCACCCAACGGTCTTAACTTGTTCAAACAAAAACAATTTTAAGAAATAATTAGATGAATTATTACTAACTAAATCAGCAAACAATTTCATATATAAAATATCAAATATCATAGTTAAGACGTAAAATTTATATAAAAAAACATGAAATTTTTTTTTTTTAAGTTTTAATTTACCTTACATAAGACAATTAGTAATGCGGCAAACACAACTTTTTTTTACTACAAATTTTACAATTGTTAAAGTGGTTGACTATAAATAGTAGATATAACTGATGCTCATGGGCCCATTACTCACAATTGATAACTTCAAAAATTATGAAATTTGTTGTGAAAAAAGTTGTCCATAACATTACTGGTAAAGCCATGCATAATTAAGGAAAGCTAAAATCTAATTTCTAATTTTCACAATCTATTGTAGAGGAAGCTTGCTTACAAAAATTAAACTTTAAAGTCATGGCACATTGATTATTAATAATGATCCAATACAGTTATGACAACTGTGACTTGAAAAACTCTTGACTACACAGATCACAATAGTCCAAAACCCAGCTTTCAAACCAAACCGATAACCAGGGCTAAACTACAACTCTCACTAAAAGCAAAGGACTTACCTATAACAGAAAGAGAAATTCCCCATTTTACAGCAAATGACTCTGTTCCTTTTCACTATTATAAAAGAAAGCAAAACAACAGTAATAAATTTTTTTTTTATCAAGTTTCCTCAGCTTCACAATAATTTTCACTAAAACAGAACCCAGATATATATGTTTAAACACAAACATGAAACAATCCAATAAAACTCTAAAAATCTAAACTTGTAATGGTATTAGAGAAGTAAGGAACTCACCAAAAACAGTGTTGGTGGGGTTCATAGAAAGCTGGTCCTTAGCTGCCTGACCAATCAAGCGGTGAGTTTCATTGAAAGCCACATAAGATGGTGTTGTACGGTTCCCCAGATCATTGGGTATGATCTCCACCCGATTACGTTGCCAAATTGCCACACATGAGTAGCACGTTCCCAAGTCAATTCCGATCGCCGGACCCTCTCCTTTTCCCATCTTAGCTAACAAGATTGAACAGAAAAAAAGAACAAGGAAAACGTTGGAACTTTTAAGTTATGATCACAGAAATTCTACACTATCACTATGGTTTGCTGACTCAAAGACGCAGTGGGAAGTGGAGTAAACGAGTTCTATTTGTACTATGTTCAAAGTTAAACTTAGCTCACAAGTCTCATGATTGTTTATCTGTTTAGATGACTATTATTGGTCCCAAGACGAATCTACGACTCTTGTTCTACTTTTCGTACCACTTTCAATCAATGTCATAAAGGATAAAGCGATACAATTTATCCAAGGCCAATTCTTTTTCAACAGAGCAATGCTCTCGAAATTTCCTACAACTTTTTTTTAATAATTTCTTTTAACGCGGCAAATTTTTTTGGGACAGTTTGATGGCAAAAATTGCTGAATAGACTATTTTCAGCAAAATATTAGGCGCATGGAATGCGTTTAAACTTATTTAGTTAGTTGGACTTTTTTTGAAAGTCGAATTTGGCAAACTCGACTTTCAAAAAGAGTCCAACTAACTAAATAAGTTTGAACGCATTCCATGCGCCTAATATTTTACTGGAAATAGTCTATTCAGCAATTTTTGCCCAGTTTGATTATAGATTTTTAACAGGCGTAAATGCACTTTTAGTCCCTATATTTTAACTTTTTTTATTTTGGTCCTTACATTTTAATTTTACCACTTTTAGTCCCTAAATCAATTAACGCGTGTTATTTTCATCTTTTCCGTCAGTCAACCGATGAAAATAGCTGAAGTGGCTGCCGGAGGAATTAAAATATTATAAAAAATGCAACATCAGCATCTAATTTTTTTTTAATAATTTGTCAATTTTAACTAAATAAAAAAAGAAAAAATAGAATTAAAAACAATAAAATACATAAATTTAGATCTAATTCATTTTGAACAAGAACACACAAGAACATGATCACAGATTTAAACATCAACACAAGAACATGAGAGCACAAACCCAGAACCAAACACAAACTCAAATTTAAAAACACAAAGAACACAATAACAAACATAAAGGAAATCAAAAAATTTCCATTAAGGAATTTCAGCAACAAATCAGTAAAGCCCTACCTCAGTAGTGATCTATACAAAGAAATTAGAACTTGAAAATGAAATCTCAGATCTAAAAAGACGGAGAAAAGCTTTAACATGGAGACCAGCTCAATGTAAACACACATAGATAAATACTGATACACACACAGATCTCTACATCCATCATCAGCCCACAACCCAGAAAATCAATTACTGAAAAAATCAAACCTAGAACAAATACCCAAACCCAAAAAATGAAACTAGAAAAAAAAAAAAAATCAAATCCAAGAAACAGTAAGCTTTTCTTGAAATAGTAGAGGAAAGAAAGGCAGGGAGAACCCCTCAGCAGCAGCAGCAGAGGGCTTCGTCATCGACGACGATGACAATGATTACGGGGGCTTGTTGTTCATTTTCTTCTTCGTCGTTGTCTTCAACCTCCTCATCTTTGTCGAAGTTAGATTGTTCGGTGGTTCCGAATTCGGACAAGCCAAGCATTAAAGATAACAACACCTCTCTCTCTTTGTCTCACAATGTTGAATCTGTTGGAGTTGTGGGATCTATGATAGCTGATTTGAGTTTAGATCTGTTATGGATTGGTTGGGCTTGCTGTTGTTGTAAGCCGAATTGGCTAGATTTTTCTGGGTTTATGTGTTTGTTTGATTCAATGAGCCGAGTTGGCTAGGTTGGTTGATTTTGTTGTTGATTGTTTGAAATAAACTGGGTTTTGTTTGAGTTTTTAGGTTTCTGGGTTTTTGAGTGTTTGAGATTTCTGGGTTTTCTTTGATTTTATGATTTTGGCTATGAATCTTTGGGGAAGAACGAGAAAAACTTATGGGTTTTCAGCATGGGTCTTTGGGGAAGAAGGATTTTTGGCCATGGGTCTTTATTCCTACATTCATCTGATCACCATTCGATCATTTCATCCAATCATTTCCACTATGATTCTCTCTAATTTTCTTCAAATTTCAATGGGTAATCTCTCAAAGCTTCTGAAGCTGGTTTGAGTTTCAATAGGTTTTTTTTTTTTAAATAAAATCTCAGCTAGTTTCAGTTTCAATGGGTTTGAAGGAAGTTGATTTGAGTGTAAATCTAAAGTTTCAAGTCCTTTAGTTGATTCAATGGGTATATGTTGATTTTTTCCCTTTTGGATTGTGATTTTTTTGTGTTTGGATTTTTTTTTCTTTTATTGGTAACAGGTTTGAATTTAGTTTGAATGAATTTTGATTTGGTCTTTGTTCTCTTCTTTATTGATTTGATTTTAAGTGGGAAAGGAAGTTGATTCAATGAGTTTAATTTTGAATTCGTGTTCTTGGGTTTGATTTTCTGGGTTTGTGTTCTTGTGTTCATTGTGTTTTTAAATTTGAGTTTGTGTTTGGTTCTGGGTTTGTGCTTTTACGTTTTTGTGTTGATGTTTAAATTTGTGATTATGTTCTTGTGCGTTCTTGTTCAAAATGAATTAGATCTAAATTGATGTATTTTATTATTTTTAATTATGTTTTTTCTTTTTTTATTTAGTTAAAATTGACAAATTATTTTAAAAAAAAATTAGATGATGATGTGGCATTTTTTATAATATTTTAATTCCTCCGACAACCACCTCATCTATTTCCGTCGGTTGACTGACGGAAAGGACGAAAATAACACGCGTTAATTGGTTTAGGGACTAAAAGTGATAAAATTAAAATGTAGGGACCAAAATGGAAAAAAGTCAAAATATAGGGACTAAAAGTGCATTTACGCCTATTTAATATCGTTGTTTAAGTGACGTGGTAATACGGGTGGATTAAAAACTATTGTGAAAATACGTGTTATGAAGTTTAGGTCATGTTTGGTACGCAAGTTTAAACACATGTTTTCAGTTTTTAAACAATATTACACGTATTTTCACACTTTTTCACCCACACGTATTTCTAAAAAAACTAAAAACTGTTATTTAAACACACGTACCAAATGGACCCTATGGGAGGAACGAATTTTTCCCCAATCAAGTATTGTCCGCTTTGGAATGGGCACAGTCGACCCTTGCTCCCACACACACTATGGTACACTCTTCCTTAGGCCAAGTGCTTATAAGGCAAGGGTGGGAGGCGTCTCTCCCCGATGTGGGATTGAGCAAAACCGTGCGGGTGGGAGCAAGGGTCGACCCTGCTCATCCCAAAGCGAACAATACCTGATTGGGTAAAAATTCGTTCCTCCCACAAAAAGACGCTTTTGAGGGCAGTGCCCATCAAATGTATTGTCCGCTTTGGGTGGCAATTTTTGAGACTTGCTCCAACCGCACGGGTTTGTTACCCCGAAGGGCACGCCTCTACCACTACAACACACACACTATGGTACACCATTCCTTAGGCCAAGTGCTTATAAGGTAAGGGTGTGAGGCGTCCCTCCCCGATGTGGGATTGAGCAAAACCGTGCGGGTGGGAGCAAGGGTCGACCCTGCCCATCTCAAAGCGGACAATACCTAAATGGGGAAAGATTCGTTCCTCCCACAGACCCTTAAATACTGAAAATTATTGTTTAAACACCTCTACTAAACACTTCCTTTATTTTCTAAATAACACGTTAAGTTTTATAATAAAATATCATTTTTTTTCTTTAAAAAAACTTTTATTATGTAACAAAAACGTAAATTGAAAAAAAAAATAAGTATCATTTTTGAAATGATTCTTTTTTTTTTCTTTTTTTGCGAATAAAAGCAAAGAGTAGCATACACCAATTTATATAATAAAAAAATTGTTTTGAGATTAAAAATAGTAAAAAAAGGATTATCAGAAAACATTTTAACTTCTTCCTATATTTAACTATTCCATATCCTTAGGGCTAGTTTAGTCAATTTATTTGGCTTACATGCATCTTTTATTTTATAAAGATACCCGCGTACTCTAATTTTGAGAATTATACTTTAGACCTCAATTTTAAGCTAATTGACAAACCAAATCAAATTATTAGTGTAATTATCCAATTAATATATACATCATACATAAATAGATAATCAAAAAAACAAATCCTAAACAATCAATCACACTCAAAAGAACACCAAAATTGTTTACAAAGAGAAAAACCCAAAATCAGTCAAAAAAAGAATCTATGGTGCCAATTGTGTCAAACGATCCGCTAACAAGAATAGTTGCAATATAAATCGCTAACAAAACCCTCAAAGCTAAGTAAAGGCTATGCACTCAAGCTTCCCACTCTTGTTAGCAACTAATCCCTTAAATCTTTTCTCCTTGTTAGTCTTTTGATTCACAAGTTGAGCCATCAACCATATGATGATCAAGTCTCCTTAATAATACAAAACCAGCGTGAAAGGCCTCTTGAGGATTTGGGACTACTTTATATATTGATTTCCCAGCACTAACAACACTCGAGAACACTCAAAGTATCGATGTGTTTATGGCATTGAATCTTCTCCCATTGAATTTAGAAATGGAGGGTGTGAATGTTGAGAGAACAAACAGAAATTTTCTCTATGGTTTTAGGTTGATCTCTAGCTCTTTAATGTGGGAAGTGCATGTAGAATTTCATAAGAAATTAGGGTTATATAGAAAGGTTTGTATAGCAAAAAAGAAAATAACGAATTTCTCTTAAGCTCTGGCCAGGGTTGGAACTATGTTGTCCATAGGGGGCCACCACCCCCACAAAATTTTATAAAATCTCTCTAATTGCAAGTAAATTAGATCCCAGTTCATATTTATAAGAGCCGTCCCCTCCAAGTGCAAAGTTTGGCCCCCACCCGCCATCACAGCCACAAAATTTAGCCCTTCCCAAATTCCAATTCTTTCAACTTTTATTCCATTACTCTTCCCAACATGTCAGATGTATGCCTTTTTTTTTTCTTTTTTTCTTTTTTTTTTTTTAACTAACTTTCACCACAAACTTTACTAAATGTTAGCCATAGGTTCCCTTCATTCATCTTTCCTAAAAGTTTAGGGCCCGTTTGGTAGAAAATTTTGAGTAATATTGATTGAGTATTTTTGATATGCGTATGGGTGAAAAAATGTGTTAAAATTTGTGTAAAGTTGTTTAAAATGTGAAAATGTGAGTTTAAGTTGGCTTACCAAACAGATCCTTAAAATTTAGGGGCTGTTTGGTAATGTGTTTTGAGCAACAATTTTCAGTATTTAAACAATATTACACGTATTTTTATACACTTTTTTACCTACACGTATTTTCAAAAAATACAAACAACATTACCAAACGACCTCTTAACTTTCAGGTTCCAACTCCCCATCATTTAACTTTTCTATTTTAGTTCAATTTATATTTAGTTGAGGTACAAAAATGGTTTTGAATTTATTTTTGACCATAGTAATCTACTTTAGTTTAATTTAAATTCTATTTATTTTATACTTGCTTATTAGTGATTTTTTTTATATTTAATTTTTATTGATAGTATGTCTTCTTGTAGAAGTAGTCTAATTTTTTTATATACTTATACTTAATTGGCGTAAATGCACTTTTAGTCCTTACATTTTGATTTTTTTTTTCATTTTAGTCCCTACATTTTAATTTTACCACTTTTAGTCCCTAAACCAATTAACGCGTGTTATTTTCGTCCTTTCCGTCAGTCAACCGACGGAAATAGCTGAGGTGGCAGCCGGAGGAATTAAAATATTATAAAAAATGCCACATCAGCAACTAATTTTTTTTAAAAAAAAATTGTCAATTTTAACTAAATAAAAAAAGAAAAAACAAAATTAAAAACTATAAAATCAAATGCCTATAAACACAAGAACACAAACCCAGAAAATCAAACCCAAGAACACGAATTCAAAATTAAACCCATTGAATCAACTTCCTTTCCCACTTAAAATCAAATCAATAATGCAATAAAATTTGAGAAGAGAACAAAGACCAATGCTGAAAGACCCATGCTGAAAACCCATCAGTTTTTCTCGCTCTTCCCCAAAGATTCACAGCCAAAATCATAAAATCAAAGAAAACCCAGAAATCTCAAAAAACACTCAAAAACCCAAAAACTCAAACAAAACCCAGTTTATTTCAAACAATCAACAACAAAATCAACCAAGCTAGCCAACTTGGCTCATTGAATCAAACAAACACACAAACCCAGAAAAACCCAGCCAATTCGGCTCACAACAACAGCAAGCCCAACCAATCCATAACAAATCTAAACTCAAATCAGCTATCATAGATCCCACAACTCCAACAGATTCAACATTGTGAAACAAAGAGAGAGAGGTGTTGTTATCTTTAATGCTTGGCTTGTCTGAATCTGGAACCACCGACAATGAAGAAGAAGACGAACAACAAGCCCCCGTAATCCGGATTTGATTTTTTTTTTTTTTTTTTTTCTGGTTTCATTTTTTGGGTTTGGATATTTGATTTTCTGGGTTTGGGTATTTGTTCTGGGTTTGATTTTTTCGGTAAGCAGATATGCTTGCTGTTGGTTCCAACGCCGAGCGAGCCCGGCAAGATTGAGATGTACTCGCCGGCCTTCTATGCCGCCTGTACCGCCGACGGTATTCTCAGCTGTGGTCTCACTCACATAGCCGTCACTCCTCTCAATCTCGTCAAGTGCAATATGCAGGTCCGATTCTTCTAGATCCCTCGCTCTCTTCCGTTTTCAGCTTCCGTGTTAAAGCTTTTCTCCATGGGTCTTCAGCCATGAGAGGAGAGAGAGCTCGGGTATGAGCCATGAGAGAAGAGAGAGTTTGAGATGGAAGAAAGAGTTTGAGATGAGAGAATAGTGTGTGGCCGTGTAGTTTGAGTTTGAGATGAGAGAATAGAGTTTGAGTTTGAGTTTGAGATGAAAGTTTGTGGCCGGTTTGAGTTTGGTGTGCTCAGGTTTGGATGTTATGTTAATTTTTTGGGTTTTAAAATTTTTGGGTTGGTGTTCATGTATTTTTATGTTTTTATGTTTTTAAATTTTGTTAAAATTAATAAATTAATTTTTTAAATTTATATGCTGATGTGTCATGGGTGATGTGACATTTTTATAATATTTTAATTCCTCCTGCTGCCACCTCAGTTATTTCTGTCAGTTGACTAACAGGAATGACGAAAATAACACGCGTTAATTGATTTAGGGACTAAAAGTGGTAAAATTAAAATGTATGAACTAAAATGGAAAAAAACCAAAATATAGGGACTAAAAGTGCATTTACGCCTATTTAATTTTTAAGAATGTTATGACCTTATGATTTTTCAAAAGAATATGAGAAACACATGGAAAAAATGACCTAAATTGGTCATTTAGCTTTGTTAATATTTTGAGTGCTACTAAATAATACGTAGCACACTAATTAAAAATCCCTTAAAAGAATCTTGTGCTATTATATATATGAGTTATGGTTTACTTTACATTTAATATTCTTTTTTAAAATAATTTACAAAAACATATATGTATGTAAGTATGTAGTACTCTGAGTTTTTCTTCAATTGCAAATCAATATCATAACTTAAACTCAACTCCGCAAATAAAAATTCTTGATTCTGCCCCTAGTTCTGGCAATCTTGCTCGACAAAGAGAGGTGAGATTTTCGTCCAACAGTTTTTCAAAATGAATAATCCACCTTACACTTCACCTAACTCATGTAATCTCACTTGTACGAGAATTTTTTTTTTGTCAACTTTAGCTCCCAACTCTTTGACCTCTCCACCAAGTGCAAATTAACCCATTAAGAGTAATAAATTATAATACAAGATAATATAGCACGGAATAAGCCAACAAACTAAAATCCTATCTTATTCACGTATTTTTTCAGCTTAATAAATTAATAGAAATAAATTTTCCTAGACAAGCATTAGGTGAATTGTTACTTTAACAACTCCATCAAAAAAATCCTTCAAAACAAAATGAAACTTTATCATTTTTTTCAAAAAATAAAAAAATATTAACTCGCACTTTAATTTGTAAATCCATTAAAATATTTGAAAGGTAAATATGTATGTGTCAGCTTCTAATTAATCTAATTGAGTGAATGTGCTTGGCTAACATTTTTTCTCAATTTATTTAATTATTTTAGTAAATATAATTTTTAAAGTTTCACTTATTTTTAAATATAATTGTATTTTTATCAATTTGTAGCCAAATAAGTAAAGATGTAAATTATATTACACTCAACTTAGTTTACATTCCCAAAAAATAAAAATTAAGCTCATGAATGACGAAAAGGGAAGATCAATATTGATTTATAAGTACCAAAATTACTTAGGAAAAACATTTTGAGTGCCAAAATTAATAACTCTTTTTTGGACTGGATTTTATTTTATTTCTTCAAATTGAATAAATAAATAAAAATCGGCGTGAAGTCTTAGGTCAACTTTATTGTCCTTTTCTTTGCACCATTGAATATAGTCCATAAATTTATTCTACATGTACTATTTCCCAACTGTCTAGTTTCTACCTTGATTGTGAAGTGACACCAACAGACGTCACATTTCATTTAAGATGCTTGCGTCATAAAACGTTGGTTTTTTTGGTTTTTAAGTAGAGTAAAAAATTTGGACCAAGTTTAAGGGTGAGTTTGGTTCAGTTTTTTGAAAAAATGCATAATGAAAAAGTGGAGTTTTGTTAAAAGTGCATAATGAAAAAGTGGAGTTTCAAAAAGTTGAGTGTTTGGTAAAAACTACTAAAAAGTGCATAATGAAAAAGCTGAGTGTTTGGCTAGCACTTATAAAAGTGGCTTTTTAAGGGGTAAATGATCAAAAAGGACAATATATATATAAGGGAATTTATTTCATACTTTTTTTTTTTTTGTGGATGTGAGTTTATTTCATACTTATTAAATCATCTATTTCATATACTTACTAAACAATAATAATAATAATAATAATAATAATAATAAATATATATTATTGGTATTATTTTAATAATGTTTGGGCAATTTTTCTTTTTTAGTGTCATAATTATTTGTTATTATTATTAATGACTTCTTATTAATATTAATTAAATCTAAATAATTTTTATCATCATGAAGCACAAAATAAAAATGTCAAAAGATGATAAAATATACACCAATAATCCAAGTTTAAATTGTACTACATAAATATGTAAAAACATATAAAATACATATCAATAATCCAAGTTTAAATTGTACAGCACAAAAATGTAAAAAAAGATGATAAAATACATACCAATAACACAAATTTAAATTGTACTACATGATATTATAAAATAAAATAAAATAAAAATACTTCACTGATGACTAAATACGCTTTGTGGCCACCAGTCACTTCAGCTTGAATCTTGCCATCCTTCCACAGCTGTGACATAATCATTGTTTATTACTAGGGAAGAAAGAACATACCAAACTCCTCGGAGACATTCAATTGTAAGGGAAAATTACCTGTATGGTAGGCATCTTCTACACATATTTGGACCCCCAACGCACACATATGCATGAAAAAGATAAAATAATTAAGTCAACAGTCTGCACAAATGTATGACAGACCCAACACAGAACAATGGTATTGATAAGATTGATGAGTGCTCCCATTTAGACAGACAAATACACCCAAAGGAAAGAAGAGAAAGGAGGAAGAGCCAAGCATATTCATATTTGATAGTTGCAATCAAGTCTTTCTAGTTGCCGTTTAGATAATACAAATTTTGGCATTTTTGCTTTGGCTGACAGAGTTCAGAGTTCAAAACCCTAACATATTTTTCAACCCCCCCTCCCAAAAAAAAAGAGAGAAAAGAAAGTCCAGCTTCTCTTTTCTCTCTCAGTGTGCTATAAACTCATCAAAACTAGTCAACACAGCAAACATATGAAGAATGTGGATCATCAATTGACAAATGAACCAAGTATTGCTTGGGTAGATACTCCTTGTAAGGCAAACCTTTGAAGCCTACACAGTCAATAATTGCTAATATACATTCAGTTTCTGCAGATGGTGCAACAATCAAACACACTCAAGTCATTTCTCATTTTACTCTTAATTTTCCTCTACACCTTTCTAAAACACCAAAATTATTGGAGCCTCATGAGAAACTTACAGTTACTCCAGCACGAGTGACAAGCTTGTGTGGAACAGTATTGACATCAACACAGTAGAACTTCAATCTACATCAAATCAGTTCTCAAAATTAATCTTAATTATGTAGTAACTATGCCAGCCTGTATGATACTATACACTTCAATTATAACACATAAAGGCACAAACACACTGAAGAAAATACACAACCAGTGCTTGACCGGTCTCACTTTACTGTCTTTACTCTAAATTTTTTTTCATAATTATTATTTTTATAATTACTATAATTTTTAAGTATACAGCTGCACATGTATTTATTAGATGTTTCTTGCTTTGTTCTTCAGGTTTTTCATATTATTTTGTGTGTAAGACAAATATAGCATGCGGGGCAACAAATGATATTGGTGAAACACAACGCATAATGAGAAAAAGAAGCATGATTTGGAAAGGAAAGTGGGAAGGCTAGTCTTATTCATATATATATATATATATATATATATATATATATATAAAGTAAAGTGGACAAGTATTCTAAATGAAAATAGTTTGCATATAATAAAGAAAAATAGTTTGAAAGAGGAGTTAGTGATATATTCACTATTTGGTACAAAACGTGATGTGGGTGGTGTGTGTAATGGAAAAGCTATTTCAATTAAATCTTCCATCTGAGTTTTTCTATTACTTCCTTTCTTTATGTTCCTTTCATGGAGCAGTTTGCCAACAGCCAAAAAAGGCACAAGTTGGTCCATTTTATAGGTTCAGTTCAAGCTTGGACTTGGAGTACATGATCTATAAACTATAAAGTCATCAGTCATCAGGGGTCTAGTTGTGTTTGTTCACTAGACAAATATATTGGGATATGGAACTCGCCTAGCTAAATTGCATCATATTTAAAATAAAAATTATAAATGGAAAACTGCTACATTTCTTGTATTAGGAGTCCCAAAGTGGAGTTTGGTATAGCTGAGCAGCAAGTATTTTCACTGCCATGGCACCCAGAGAAACAAGAGGAATTTTATGATGGTTAATTACTTCATCTATGCCATCCTAACCTCAAAAGACAACAAGTAACTTAGCTTAAGCTTCAAAAGGATGATTATATGAGGGTCAAGTGTCAACTATGATTCAACTATTCCAGCAGATTACAATGTTGAGAAATAAAGGTGTAACAACGAAAATTAAATTATAAAAATAATTGCAATTTTTTTTTCTTTTCTAGATTAAGAATAGAACAAAACGCAAAGCTTAATTGGATTGAACTTTTTTGATTCAAGATTTAAGAAATAAAAACATTGTTACAGATAGTATAAACACTGAATCCGTTACATTAAACATTCCAGCAGATTACATTAAACTTAAACAATACCCATTAATATATTTCTGGGTTGCCGAGAAAACAAAAAAACTAATTCCAATCAACTAAAATTCCAATCAACAAAAACAATACCCATTAATCTATTTCTGGGTTGCGAGAAAACAAATCAAAGAGAGCTGAAGCTGAAGAAAACAAAAGCATGCAAGATCTGAAAAAAATTTTCCCACACTCGGTAAAAAAAAAAAAAAAAAAAAAACGCTTCTGAATTAGTTGGTACCTGGTGATTTTTGGTAGCAGATCAGTGTTGCTTGGTGTTTTGGTAGCAAATCTCTACCTTCAAAACGTATTTCTCAGATCATATTAGACAGAAATAAAATTAAAAAAAAAAAATTAAAAAAAAAAAAAAAACAAGATCAGAATCGCGTTGAAGAAGACGAAGAAAGAAAGAAGAAGAAGAGGAAGAAGCTTACCACGGAGCAGAGCGCAGAAATACAAGCGAGGCTGGGAGGCGTGGGGGTGAGGGCGTGCGGGCGTGAAGAGCAAAGAGATGAGATGGGTGAGTGTGAGAGAACTGATGAGGTTGTGTGAGATATATTAGGGGTATTTTCGTAAATGCAGCGTCCAACGGTAATAATGCCAAAACGCCTAGCAGCGCGTTTTGATTTATGGACCTCTGAGGTCCATAAATTCAGCGCGTTTCGGACCTTTATTTTGCCTGAGCCCAAAACGCAACTTTTTTTAAAAAGTTGCGTTTTGGGCTCAGCCAAACACATTTTCTTCCCAACTTTTTTATTTATGCGCGTTTTGGGCTTCAAAAAGTCCAAACAAACGCACACTAAATAGACAACAAATTCCATCTTTATTGCTGAGATTGGGTCGAGAAAGTTGTGATTGAAGTTAAAGAGCAATGGCACGTATCCAAATTGGGAAGTTCATTTTTAATTTTTAAATAGACCCATACAAACATTACTTTTTAATTTAATTTGATAATTTGTTATCTCAATAGTTGTAAATTTTTGTGTGTTTATAGACTTTCTCTTGATGTTAAATAAGAATGATATTATTGGTGGTCATATGCAAAATTGATTTGTATTAATTACAATTTGTCACCTCAACAAGTTATGAAAAATAAAATATTTTCTAGAACAATTTGATAAATTGGACAACAACTTTATTGATACAAAAAAAAAAATTACAATTTTTTTTCAAAAAACAGGTTAAGGTGTTTTGTTGTGTTGGTGTATGACAAAAGCTGTGTATGTTGTACGTTTATGTTAAAGTAATGTTATAACAATCACAATTTGACATCTAACCCTCCATAAATTATGGAAAATATTATAAAATTTGTCATATCTTTAGCAATACTACTAGCATGTTTGCCTTAGAGCATTCACATCAGCTC
Source organism: Notholithocarpus densiflorus (assembly GCA_030021035.2). Lineage (NCBI taxonomy): Eukaryota > Viridiplantae > Streptophyta > Magnoliopsida > Fagales > Fagaceae > Notholithocarpus > Notholithocarpus densiflorus. Next base: position 97,279 of record JARYZH020000352.1, read on the forward strand.
TCTTATAAAAAATGTTATTTTAACACACCAAAAGCCTACTTTATTATTTTACCATATCATTTCACAATATCTCATTCGTCACAAGTTTTATCCTTCAATTCTATACATTAAAATAATATTTACAACATATTAAAATAATATATTAACTCCTCCCACCACCACCATCATCATCATCATCATCATCAACAACAACAACAACGGCACAACCACCACTGCCGCAACAACGGCCACCAACAACCACTGCCGCAACAACACCGATAGCCACCACCGGCACAAACCCACATCCACCAATGCCGCCTTTAAAAAAAATAATAATAAATAAATAAATCCACAACAACCCACCACATTAACAAACCTCAAAACCCATCCCAAATCAAACAAACCCACAACCTAGCTCCAAAATCTCCTTCCTCACGCTCTCCGACAACGGTTTCCTCGACGACCCTGTCGCTTAAGTCCCTCTAGCGCATCCGCGAATATCGAATCGAAATCGCCTTCTTCTTCGTACTTGCCAGAGTCAGCAAAGACGGAGACAGGGTTATTGTCGATGCAGACGAAGACTCAGTCATTACCAGGTGAGTCGTCGTAAATGGGATCGGACAAGGGCTGTGGAGGTCGGCGGTGAAGGCTGTGGACAAGAAAGAGAGAGAGAGATAGTGACAGGAAAAAAAATATAAAAGAGAGAGAAAGAGGTGTAGAGAAAGTGAACGGAAAAAAGAAAAAAGGAAAAAAAAAAGAACCCGAAGCCATGTGGTGAAGATGCTGGAGAAGAAAGAAGAAGAAAAAGGGAAGAGGGAGTGACAGGAGCTAAGGAACAGGTGGAGAAAGAAAGAAGAAAAAAGTAAGAGAGAGAAGAAAGAAAAGTAATAAAAGAAGAGAGAGAAAATGAATAATTTTTTTTTTTTAGCACATCTGTCCATACCGTTCCAAAGATGGAACGATACTATTCACGTGTGTCAAAATTTATAGGATTTAGAACACCTCATGAGAAGGGTTTTTTGGTGTTTGGTGTGCCAAATGCCAAATATTTGGCATTTGGCACACCTGATGGTAATGCTCTTATTAGCAAATATGGGCGACTTTGTCATTAAGTAGTAATAAATAATGGGTAAAACTTATTACAAGTCCTTAGGTACAATAAATTAGGTTCTTTAATTAAATTCAAATACATGATTGCAATGACCAATACAGAACAAAAGATGTTATCTTTCCAAAAAAAAAAAAAAAATCAAATCAAATCAAATCAATTATGTGTTTGAATATAATTGTATAACCTAATATAGAAATAACTTTACTTAACACTCTATTTGTTTCAGTAGTAATGTTTTCTAGAAAATGAGTGATTTTTCAAAAACGTATTTTTTATAAAATTATTTCATTTACTTATATCTTGTAGAAACATTAAATCAGTTGAAAAATAATCTCGTAACCTCTTTTATTTAATTTACTGTGTCATAGAGTTGTTTTCTAAAAAGATTTTAATGGAAAAAAATCTTTAAAAATAGGCAATAATTTTTATTTTTATTTTTTTTTGTTAACCAAAGAGAGTTTTCCTTTAATTCATTTTTTCTGATATTATCAATTATTGAAAAACATGAAAAAACTATCTTCACACACAATTTTTCATAAATAATAACTAATAAACCAAAAAGCACCCGATTCCATTACTCACTTTGAATAGCTTTCCATTACACGCTTTGAATAACAAAAGCTAGTAAAGCACCTTTGGAGAAAGTTCCTGCTATATTATTCTAAAAGAAGTTAGATTAAATTACACACTCCACTTTTTAAATTTGGAGTAATTTTGATTTTTTTCCCAATATATTTAAGAATTTAGATTTTCGTCCTTAACATTTGAGATTGCTTTAAATCTTATTATTCCATCTAATTTTGCTAGAGATGTGGTCATTATGTGTCACATGACCTCAAAACGACGTTGTTTTACTAATCAAAACTGCGTAAACTATGTTGTTTTAAGGGCGACTTATGCCACATCATGGTGGCGGGTTGATAGGTCCATTGGTTGTTTGCAAATATGGTGTTAGGTAGTCATGGGGGCAGTTTCTCAAAAAAAAAAAAAAAAAAGAGGTAGTCATGGGGGCATGGGTAAATTTGTTGGTGAGGTGTCCTGGGTTTGATTAAACTTATGGTGGCCGGTGGTGATGCAACGTTTGGGTTTATGAGATTCCTTTGTTTTAGTCCCAATAATATCATGAGCCAATAAAGCATTTATATTTCCAGGAATTATCATACAATTAAACTAGTACCATGGATGGGTTACAGAACAGAAATTATATAATTTAATACATAAAAATAATATACGCATAATATCATTAATTATTTAACACTTATTTTTATAGGGACCATAATGTGAATAATATTTTAAAGCCTAAATTATTTTTTGCCCCTTAATGTGTTATGGGGTTTTCATGTACCTCGTGTATTCAAATTTACATTTTCGTTGCTCAAGTTTGAGTCAATTTTCCATGTAACTCTTCTATCCATCTCCATGAGTAATGTAACAAATAAGAACAAAACAAAATCTTTTTTTTTTTTTTTGAAACTACATCATTTTAAACAATATTTAAAAAGGGAAAGAAAATGTCTACATATTTAAAAACTATTATTTTGTATCTTTTCTCTTATTTATACTAGTATGTAACCCATGTTTACGTACAAGAATAATAAATTGTAGTGGTGCTATTGATGTTAGCTTGGGTTATTAAACATATAGGAAATTAATTCGACCAAGACATTTGGAGGTATTAAAATGATTTTTCCTTACATTTTCATGATGTTAGTTACGTCATGGGCTAGTCTAGCCCAATCTTTGAAGAGAATGGGCTAGAATGAAGGCCCAATACAATTAATTTGTAAAGGTGGTTAGCCAAGGTCAAACATTTATGCCTTAATAACTGTTGTTCAGTAATTAGAGAAAGAAGGTTGGCAAAGACAACAGTTTAAATGGAGGATTATGACAAAGAAAAGAGAAATTCTTATTTATGCTCGTCCTCGAGTGGGCTAAGGAGCAATAATTCTTAAGATATACACTTCTCAGTTTTACAGCTCTCAATTTTTCTTTTTATCTTCTTTATGAGTTTTTCTGATCCCCTATCCAGGAGGATATTCCTTTTTATATATAGTTGCTTAGATTGCATCCCAGCCTTTCACTTGGGTGGCCGTTAATCCCTCCTTAGATACTTGTCCCATCACTGCCTTGCTGGTGGTGGTAGAGTAGGCTACAAGCTGTGGGGGCACTATTCACTATTCAGGGGTCATTCTGCCATCAATGTAGCAGGCTAAGTTGTTATAGTGCACTAAATGTGGAGGTGATGAGTGCTTTATTTGGAAGCTTCCTCCCTCCCTTACTTGCACATTTCTACTTCCTTCCTCGGCCTTTAACCTTTTGGCCTTAGTGGTTTGTCCCTAGTCTCCCAAGGAGCAGATGCTCCTCGGTTTCTCTAACTGGGTTATCCTAGTTAGGGCTGGGCCTGATCTGATGAATAGTTGGGCACAGTTGCTCCTCGGGTGGATTCCACTCAATGATCCTTTCTCTTTGAGCTTCATCCTCCCATATATATATACACACATATATAACCTAATTAGTAATAGACCACACATAGTCATGGTATATTACATAAATGACTTATATATTTGCTCATAAATATAAAATCATTCAAACTATTTTTTCCTTGTAGGGGACTTGGGCCCGGGTGATCAACACCGGCCGAGATCGGCCTGAGTAGCCAAGGCTAGCCCAGGGGATTGAAGCTGGTCCAAACCCTGTAGGAATAGGCTTGGCCCAACAATAAGTATGTCAGGATCTAAAGGGTATTGTTCGGGGAATTCGTCGCGTTCGGCCCAATCTAGGCCCACTACTGACCAATAAGACGGTGGGAAATCAACAAGGAGATAGATAGATTCAGGTCGGCACCTGAGTACTATTAGTGCCTTTGGGGAGTTCGCTGCTGAACATAATTTGGCGTCAGGAACAAGTTTCGAGAGAATCTTCAAAAGACATGATTTTTCTAGGGATTATGGATGAAAGTGGGATTGCATGGGAACTGGTGAAAAAGTAATGATTTGAAACCCACTAAGAGTAGACTATATAAGGGAGTGAGGGAAGACAAGAAAAGGGTTGGTTTTTCTGGGAAGTGAAAGAAAGAGTAAGAAGAAAATGAGAGAGGGAGTAGAAACAGAGGGGACAAAAAGGCAAAGGTTCAAAGAAAGTAAGAAGCAAAATCAAAGGGGAAGAGAGTGTTAGGTTGGAAACTGCGGGGAAACTAGAGGTTGGGCTATCAAGGCTATGTTTGAAGCAAAACTTGTAGAACTGTGTGAAAACCCACCAACAAATAAATTGGGAGCCCAAATACACTGTCCTAGAGAGTAACGGTCATAGGTTTGGGGCACCACATTCCTTTAATTTTATATATAAAGTTAGATATATGATTAGAAATTTTTATGGTTTATTTGTACTGGATTCCTTGTTTTCTATACTGAATTAACTCACTTGACATAAAAATTTAAAAATTTAGATTAGATGGGACATATGATGCAAATTTAAACTCTAATTAAAATCCAATTTTTACACAGAATTAACTCACTTGGTACAAAAATTTTAAATTTTAAATTAGAAGAGACATGTGACACAAAATTAGGCTATAATTGAATTCCAAATTGAAATCTAATTGGATTTTCTCTTAGTTTTGGCTATGTATATATTTGGTTAAGAGCAAAACTTAGGTATAACTTTTTAATTAGATTTTATACATTAGGTTTCACAATTAAATTTAAACTTATAATTACATTTTTTAGTAAAGCACAAATATTATAAGGACAATTAAATTTAATGCAACTATGTTTTTGAATTAGCTGAGGAACCAACAAAAATTGCATATAAACAAGTGTATCTAAGTTTTACCACTTTGTTAATGCTAAATATGGGTGTGTGTTTTGTTTTGAATCATAAAATATTTTTTATTTTGAAGGCTCTTGAGAAAAATAAAACCCAATAGCCTTGCGGATCCCAAACATGTTTATCATCAATTACTCAGCACTACATAGAATCTTTGTTAAAAAATTATTCTTCACATCTCTGATTTTGTACCTCATGTAGTAAACATGTTTTTTCAACGTGTTCTTTGCCCCAATCTTGTTCTCAGCCTCCTGTGCCTTGTTCTTAATCTCCCTATACTTCTCATCTTCTTGCGTGGCTCCAACCATGCAACAATCAGCACCTCCACATATCTTAATAATCTCCTTCTTAGGCACATTCTCTTGCGTGGCTCCATTCATGTCAGTCTCATCACCTTCATAGAACTTAATCTCCTCCTTAAGCTCCATTTCACCATCAGCCTGATAAATCTTGGCAATGACGGGGTTGCAAATGCTCTCTAACTTCCTCATGTTGTCATGAAATTCATCCAATTCAGCAAGCTGATTCCCTTCAAGCCAATGGATAATATGCTCAATTGCATATTCAACCTTCCTTTTGACAGCCGCAAGGACAGTAGCAAAAATCTTTTCATCTCTGAATGTGTTCCTCATGTTGTATGCATAATTCTCTAGTGCATTCTTTGCCTCAACCTACATTTTAAGTTCCTCGTCCTCAGCCTCGTACTTCCTAGCCTTCTGCACCAATTTCTCAATTTCTTCCTTGGATAGCCTACCCTTATCTGTGATTCTAATGTCCAATTTCTGTCCACTGGTTTTTTCCTTGGCATAAATATTCAGGATACCATCAACATCAACGTCAAAACAAAGATTGATTTGTGGAACTCCACTAGGAGATGGAGGAATACCAGAAAGCTTAAACATGCCCAGCAAAGTGTTGTCACACGTACTAGCAAACTCACCCTCATATACCCGAATAAGCGCATCAGACTGGTTATCAAGGTTGGTTTTGAACACTGTCTCCCTCTTGAAGGGAATGGTGGTATTTCTTGGAATTAACACATGCATCACATCTCCAACAGTTTTCAAACCAAGGGATAGAAAAGTGACATCCAAGCGCAAGATGTCCTGCACTTTCTTATTAACCTCACCCTTGAGAGTTGCCGCATGAACAGCAGCACCATAAGCAACGGCCTCATCAAGGTTAATTCTTTTGTAGAGTTTTTTCCCATTGAAGAAATCTTGCAACAATTTCTGAACCTTGGGGATCCTAGAAGACCCTCCAACCAGAACCACGTCATGGACACTTCTCTTGTCTATTTTAGCATCCCTCAAACACTTCTTGACCGGTTCCAAACACTTCCAGAATAAATCCATGTTAAGCTCATCAAACTTGTCTCGCATAATGGTTGAGTAGAAGTCCATACCCTCATATAAAGAATCAGTCTCAATTGTAGTTTGAGTATTAGATGAGAGAATCCTCTTAGCCCTTTCACAAGCATTCCACAACTTCCTAAGAGCCTTAGCGCCAGTAATATCCTTCTTATGCTTTCCTTTGAACTCTTTAATGAAATGGTTCACCATTCTACCGTCAAAATCTTCACCTCCCAAATGATTATCACCAGCTGTAGCTTTCACATGAATGATACCGTCTATAATGGTGAGAATTGAGACATCCAATGTTCCACCACCTAGATCAAAGATGAGTACATTCTTTTCACCAATACGGTTTTCCTTGTCTAGCCCATATGCAATAGCAGCAGCAGTTGGCTCATTGATAATTCGCATCACATTTAGACCGGCAATGAGACTAGCATCCTTTGTGGCTTGACGCTGTGAGTGATTGAAATGAGCTGGTACAGAAATAACAGCATTCTGGATCTTTGAACCACAGTAAGCCTCAGCAGTCTCTTTCATCTTTATGAGAACCATTGCAGAGATTTCTTCAGCCAAAAAATGCTTTTCCCCATACTTGTATGTGACCACAATAATGGGCCTCCAGTGATCAGGGTCAGAAATCACTTTGAACGGCCACAATTTTAGGTCATGTTGCACGGAGGCATCACTGAATCGCTTTCCAATCAAACGCTTAGACCCTTCAATTCATACCACCAACATGAACATTAACATAGAATGAGATTATTATATTAAACATTCCTATCTTCACAATATACAGACTTCATGAAACCATTAGGAAGACAAAACTGACAAACTTTTTCATGCCACCCTAAGGATTTGCCTAAAGCCAAATAAAGATTAATATCACCCTATTACACTTTACCTCATGAACTATCAAAAAATACAATCAATTCCCCAATTTCAAAAATACTATACACTTAACCTCCTATCATTTATTTTGTTGTTAACTTTAACGGAATTTAGCATTGAAATACCAATTTACCCTCACTTGTTTATTTTGTAAATATGAGTAAATTAGTCTTTTAATACTAAATTCAATCAAACTTAGCACTAAAACAAACGGTAGTATAATAGAGTTATAACTGGGTCAATCATGTGTTTTGATAGTTCAAAGGAGTTAAATGTGATTAGGGTGATAATTTAGAATGACAAAATGTAATCTACCCTTTTTTTTTAAGTTCTATTCTTAACAATTTTATCATAAATGATGTTAAAAATACTAAAAAATTTTACTACATAAATTTTATAAAATGATATATCATAAATTACAAAAAAGAAATTCTAACATTACTTGTATACTAGAAAGCACGGACGCGGCTGGGAGGGTGCCGCACCCGAGTCCGACGCGGCCCGACGCGGGACGCGGCGTCCGACGCGGTTGCCCGCGCGTCGGTGCCGTGTCTGAGTTTTTTTTTTTTTTTTTTCTTCTCGGATTCGCGCCGACTCGGCTCGATTCGCGCCGACGCGGCTAGATTCGCGCCGAATCGGCTTCGATTCGCGCCGAACCGGGCTGATTCGACCAGAATCGGGCCATATCGGGTCATATCAGCCGGCGACCAAAACTTCCGATACAGCCGAAACAGGCCGGAAACGGCCGAAACAGGTCGAAATCGGCTTTGAAACTTGCCGAAAAAGCCGAAATTCACACCTCAGAGGCATAGTAATGTGTTTCTTGCCTTCTTCTTTCTTTGTTTTGTGAATCAAGGCATAGTAATGTGTTTTTTAAAAATATTTTAATAGTAAAAATATATAGAAAATATAAATAAAAATATTTTTAATAATTTTTTAATAGCCGAGTCCCGCCGCACCCGCACCCTACTTTTTCAAAAATTGCCGAATCCCGCACCCGTACCCGCACCCGCACCCGAGTCTCAAAACGCACCCGTGCTTCATAGCTTGTATATCATGTTGTTAAAATCCGCCTATCAATTTTATTCTTCACATCATTTTGTAAATGTGTAATAAAATTTATAATAATTTTAGTATTTTCCTTTTAAGACGGACTAGGAAAACCTTACTTGCATATACACACAACGCACAAACTGATGAAACTCTAGAATACCATGTCAGAGAAGTGGGAACTCACCAAAGACAGTGTTGGTGGGATTCATGGCAAGCTGTTCCTTGGCTGCATGACCAATCACACGATGAGTTTCAGTGAAAGACACATAAGATGGTGTCGTTCGGTTCCCCAGTTCATTGGCAATGATCTCCACCTGATTATTTTGTCAAACTGCCACACACGAGTAGCAAGTTCCTAAATCAATCCCAATCGCCGGACCCTCACCTTTCCAAGCCATAGCTAAACCAAATTAACGAAAACAACAAAGAAATCTCTTGGAGTTTTATAGAGAAAGATGACTATGTTCATTTGTACTGGGAAGTAGAAACTGAAAAGTACTAGCTGCCTAACTTATTATAGTTAAACAAGAATTTCATTTGTACTATGTTCCGACAGTGGACTTGACCAGCAGACAAGCCTTTTTTTTTAGCTGCTACTAAAATATTCATAGCACCAAGGGTGAGACTTGCAGGGACGTGCAGGCAAACTAGCTTGCAAGTGTTAATTACCACCGACCCTAGGAAAAAAAAAAAGCAAAGTCTTCAATATCTTACATCTGGATGATCATTCCGGCCTGATTGTTTGTTTGATTATATGAGTTGCAATTATTCTTTAGGGGAAGCATCTACTGGATGTTCTTTTTCTACTTATTCCTAGTATTCAGAAAAAGTCAATCATTGTCTTTTTCTTGCACAATAATATCAATTGCCTCTTGAAGTATAGTGCATTCGTTTTTATTATTCTCTCATAATTCCTTTTTATATGTCTGACATTTTTTTTCTTTTGGTAGGACAAAATAAAATTAAAGCATAAGAGAGGTGGGTTAGTGGGTAGTCGCAACACAAAGAGAAATGGGTATCAATGCACTTACCCATGGAGATTGTCATAACTATTTCAATGATAGGACAATGTCTTACATTCTTAACTTCCACACTCAATACATTGAATTACAAAATATAAATATTATATACACATTTTTCAAGATGACGTTCAGAGCGTATAAAGTGTGGACACTGGGAATGTAGGACAACAATAATAAGGATAAGTTTTATGTTTTTTAAGCTATCATTTTTTTTTTTTTTTTTTGGTTTCTCAAACCAGAGACTAATCACTGTTCGTGCCGAGTGAACCCACGAAGGGGTAAAGCGCTGGCCCAGGAAATTCTTTTCAAAGTGTAGGTAGCAGGACTCGAACTAGGGAGCACACCCAATCGAGTCCAGTACAAGCACCTTGAGACCGAGAGCCCAACCAACTCGACTATCATTTTTTTTCTTTCTTTGTATGTTATATATATACCCATGTCTTGTATACTGACAAAAACAGACTCAATATAAAAAAAATTAATTTAATACTTAAAATATATATAGAGAGAGAGAGAGAGAGAGAGAGAGAGATTTTCATTTTCAATAATTCTGATTCTTTTCTCTTTTATTTTCACCACAAAATTACATAAATATTTATAATTGAAAAAAAAATGGTTGGTTCTAGTTCATATATCCAAAGCAATAGAATTATCTCCTAAGGTAAATATTTGAGGAACTCATGGTTGTTAATGGTTGGCTCTTAGTAATTTTTATAGATTGGTGATTTTGAAATGCTCAAGAGATGCTAAAGAAGAATTCCTTAATTATGAGAAGGAATTCAACATTAGACTTATTAGTCAATATTATCATTGGTACATGTTGGCAATGAATGGGTAACAATTACCCTCTAGCTCCTTTATCTTATCCTCTATCTCATCTGTCTCAGCAAGCTGGTTCCTATGAAGCCAATCGATGGTCTGCTTAATTGCATCTTCAGTTTTTGCCAATGCATCCTTTACACCTTTGATTTTGTACCTCATGTAGTAAGCATAATTTTTCAATGCAGCCTTTGCCTCAACGTTTTTCTTTTGTTCAATATCTTGTGCCATGTAGTTCTTAGGGTCCAAAGCCTTCTTGTCAATCTCTTTTACTTTGTGCTCTTTATTTTCAGGTTTTTCTTCATCCATGTCACCTGTAACTTGACAAATATTGGCAATGACCGGGTTGCAGATGCTCTCCAACTCCTTCATTTTGTCCTCAAATTCATCAACCTCAGCAAGTTGGTTCCATTCGAGCCAATGGATAATTTGCTCAATCGCTTCTTCAATCTTCTTACTGTTGGCAGCAGGGACTTTAGTAGCAATCTTTTCATCTCTGAATGAGTTCCTCATGATGTATGCATATTTCTCTAGTGCATTTTTTGTCTCAACCTTCATGATGTGCTCCTCATCCTCTGCCTTGTACTCCATAGCTACCTTTACCAATTCCTTGATCTCTTCCTTGGAGAGCCTACCCTTGTTGTTAGTGATTGTAATGACATTCTTCTGTCCTATAGTTTGGTCCTTGGCAGAGACGTTCAAGATCCCATCAGCACAGATGTCGAAGCAAACAGTGATTTGTGGAACTCCTTTAGGAGCAAGAGGAATACCACATAGATTAAACTCATCCAGTAAGTAATTGTCGCGGGTTCTGGTATGTTCCCCTTCATACACTTTGATGGACACAATATGTTGGTTATGAAAGCTGGTTGACAAAATCTCCTCCTTGGTGGGAATAGTAGTATTTCTTGGAATCAACACATTCATGACACCTCCAATGGTCTCCAACCCAAGGGATAGAGGAGTTACATCCAAGCACATGATATCTTGTACCTTCTCATTGCCTTCACACATAAGAATTGCAGCCTGAACAGCAGCACCATAAGCAACAGCCTCATCAGGGTTAATCCTTTTACAAAGCTCCTTCCCATTAAAGAAGTCTTGCAACAACTTTTGAACCTTGGGAATCCTAGTAGACCCTCCAACCAGAACCACATCATCAACGTTGTTCCTATCCATCTTAGCATCCCTCAAACAGTTCTCAACAGGCTCTATACACTTCCAGAACAAATCCATGTTAAGCTCTTCAAACTTGGCTCTTGTGATGGTTGAGTAGAAGTCAATACCCTCGTACAAAGAATCAATCTCAATTGTAGTTTGAGTATTAGATGAGAGAATCCTCTTAGCCTTTTCACAAGCAATCCACAATTTCCTAAGAGGCTTGCCTCCAGTAATACCCTTTTTGTGCTTTCTCTTGAACTCTTCAATGAAATAGCAAACCATTCTATTGTTAAAATCTTCACCTCCTAGGTGGGTTATCGCCAGCTGTAGCTTTCACTTCAATGATTCCCTCTTCAATGGTGAGAAGCGAGACATCCACCGTTCCACCACCAAGATCAAAGATAAGAACATACTTCTCACCAGTTCTGTTCTCCCTGTCAAGCCCATATGCAATAGCAGCAGCAGTTGGCTCATTGATAAGCCGCTTCACATTTAGGCCTGCAATGAGACCAGCATCCCTTGTGGCCTGACGTTGAGAGTGATTGAAACGAGCAGGTACAGAGATAACAACATTCTTGATCTTCGAACCACAGTAAGTTTCAGCAATCTGCTTCATCTTGATGAGAACCATTGCAGAGATTTCTTCAGCCAAAAACTATTTTTCCTCATACTTGTATCTGACTACAATAATGGGCCTCCCATGATTAGGGTCAGGAATAACCTTGAATGGCCAAATTTTCATGCCACATTGCACAGAGATATCACTGAAATGCCTTCCAATCAAACGTTTAGAGTCTTCATATCACCAACATGAACATCAATACATAAACAAAGCATTAAAATCATTCTTAGTTCATAATAAATACATTTTTTTCACCTTAACTTGTTTTAAAACCATTAGAAAGCAAAAACAAGTCCAGTTATTACTTATTTCAACAATTAAGACATTTTCTTTTTCATTACCACAAAAGAAAACAAATTAAATAACCTGCCAAATACATAAAAGAAGTAACCAAATGAAACTCTAAAATCTAAACTCTGACTTACCAAAAATAGTATTGGTGGGATTCAAGGCAACCTGGTCCTTGGCTGCTTGACCAATCAAACGGTGAGTTTCAGTGAAAGTTACATAAGATGGTGTAGTTCGGTTATCCAGTTCGTTGGGAATGATCTCCACCCGATTATGTTGCCAAACTGCCACACATGAGTAGCATGTTCCCAAATCAATTCCAATCGATGGACCCTCTTCTTTCCCAGCCATGGCTAACAAAATTAACTATGAAGGATACTGAAAAACAAAGAAAACAATCTCTTGGAATTTTTAAGAGAAAGATAAAAGACTTTGCACCATGTTTTCTTGACCTGAAAGTTTCCTTCAATTAATCATCCCCACAAAAGAAAATTTATTAGTAAAAATAAGCAGCTTGCGAGTCTTCAGGATCTTAAATCTCTAGCTGTCAGTCCGGCCGATTTTTTTTATTTTTTTATTTTTTTTGGAGATAAATGATAAAAATTTTAATATTGATGAAAAAATATAGGATACAGGCTAGAAAAGAGGAAGAATAGATGTCATGTCGATTGATGAGACAAGATCTTTCACACAGCAAAGCCACCTATCATTTTTTCTTTAGCGAAAAAGAATGTCAATTGTGCATAAAGTATTCTTTTATATTACAACTAATCTCAAGTCATCATATGTCAAGCAATTTTCTTTCATTGTACATTACAATACAATAGAATCCATTATATATATAATCAAGATTAGACATAAAAGTCAATGATAATTTAAATTTAAATTGAATATTGAATATTGAATATTGATTGTCTTAATCCCATAATTTTCTCTAGCAATCAAATTCTTGATTTATTGACCAATCCCAAGAATTTCTCTAGTAATCAATTGTTGAAAAACAGAGTTTTGCATTATATACAAAGTCACAAACCAAGCCACGAAAGCAATACAAAAATCATTCATGAGAAATAATATACAACCTTGAATTCTAGAACAAATAATAGAAAGCTTACATTGATATACTGATTCTTAAAAACAAAGTAGAAGATTGATCTTAAGAGACCTTCAATTTTCACCCCAATTTCACATTGTGCTCAAGATGTGTAGTCTTTCAATCAGTTCTTCGTATGTTTATTTTCTTTAGTTATGGAAAAGTGTGTTAAAATTATAGAGAAATTGTTTTCTCTCCTTTTAATCATACTATCTAGGCACCAAAAAGGACAAATAAGACTCTAACTCCAATCGACTTCAGGCTTTCTTCAACTCTTAACAAATTCAAAGTTATTATTAATTATATAACAAGTGTCACTACGAAAATACAATTGCACTCTAGGCCTTATTAATGAATTATATCTCAAGACTCTAATCTATCTATCTATCTATCTATCTATATATATATATATATATATATATATATATATATATATATAGGTAAAGTTTAGAAAAAGTTCAATTAGAACTTGAAATTAGAATCCAATTTTGCGCCATGTGTCTAAATTTATGTGGGAACCACACTATAATTATCCACTTAAGTTTTTTAATTTTTGTACCAAGTGAGTTAATGAGTGCAATATACTAAGAATCTAATATTAATGAACTATAAAATTTAAATTTAAAAAAAAAAAAAAAAAACCAATCACATATACTCAATAAAAATCATTGCACAACAAAAATCACCACACGTTTTATCTTATAAAAAATTAGAAAAAAAAAATGATCATAAGTAATATTAAATTTAGGTAAGAATTTTAATATGTGACTAATTACGTTTACTTTTAAAAAAATAATTTGACTAATTATTTATATTTTTATGATAAAAATTGTGTTTAATTTTAAATGTATCTATACGTATGCATGTGTTACATGCAATTATTTTTTTAATAATTTGACTAATTATTTATATTTTTATAATAAAAATTGTGTTTGATTTTAAAGGCATTCATGCGTTTACATGGGTTACATGCTAGTATAATATAATTTGACTTCTTCATAAAACATCTATAATGAATAAAGTCATAATAAACTATCACTTTATAAATCACTATTTTATTCTTAGGGTCTTTGGTTTAATCAATTTATTTCATTACTTCTACCCACAATTGTTGTTTTTTAAAATTTGCATTTCCAACTATTTCCTCTTCATTTTTTTCTAGTGCAATTTTTTCTTTTCTCTCCCAGCAACAAGTGAGGAGAGCTGATTTGAACACTAACTTCCCTCTATGAATATTCTACAACAACACTAAAATCATGAACTTCTAAACAAAAAATTAATTAAAAGTTTTGATTCTCCCACATCCACCAAGTTCACAATTTATTTATTTTACGTGAATCATGTGAAAGAATATTTTTCTATTAATTAAGCAGACATATTTGCTTCATTGTTTACATTAGCTCAAGTGAACATAAACGCGAAACTTTTACGTCACTAACCAACGAGAATGCCACGTCACACCGCCTTGAACCGAAAATGACCAAAGAACCCTTCAATCCCGTGACGTGTTATCCTGATATTCGCTCAATCAGTCACCGTTAACCAATCCCGCGCTAGATCCTTTGCCCTTTATGCTTTTATTTATTTATAATAAATAATTCATCCTTCTCACCAAAAAAAAAAAATTACGTTAAAATTAAAATACGGATAATTCGAAAATTCGTTCTCCACCATCTCTCTCTGTAATGAGAAGCTGAGCTTGAGCTTCACTCAACTCGCTCTCTTTCACTTCCCATCATCATCCATGGCGAAAACCCTAATTTCATCCCCACCGTTCATCGGCAGGCCTCTCCCGTCTCCTCGCCATGGCTTCCTCCACTCACACCGCAGTAGACTCGTCTCCACCAGAGTCAAGTTCAGCTTCCATGAAAACCTTCCTCCCATCAATTCCCTCGACTCTCATATCGATTTCTCCGCTATCCTCACCAGAACCGAAGGCCTTCTCTACACGCTCGCCGACGCCGCCGTTGCCACCGCCGATTCCGCCGCGGACGCCGCCGTGCAGAAAAACAACGGCTGGTTCGGGTTCATATCCGACGCCATGGAGGTCGTTCTCAAGGTAAATAATAAAACTACTGTTGCTAATTTTGTGTAAATGTTTTTGCTAGAAATTGTGAGCGAATAAAATGATTTCATATCATCGAAATTTGCCAATTTGTGAAATGGAAATTGTTTTTGATTGTATTAGGTATTGAAGGATGGACTATCAGCTGTGCACGTACCATACGCGTACGGGTTTGCGATAATATTACTTACAATTATTGTTAAAGTCGCTACATATCCATTGACAAAGCAACAGGTGAGTGTTTCAAACAATATACAAATGCAAATTTCAATTTAGATTAACAGAAAAAACTTTGGTCCGTAAATTTTGGATTAGGTTTAATTATAGAACTCAAATTTGAAAAGGTCCTTTATAGTACTAAACAAATTATAAACGTACCAAGTTAGTTAGTTCTTCCTGATGGAAATTATAAACATACCAAGTTAGTTCTTTTGTAGCCTTATCGTTATAATTCTTGTTTACGTGGCAAAATTCGACAAAGCCGTTGTCTCATGGTAATCTGTTATAAAGACAAGGTTACAAAATGACTAACTTAGGATGTTTTACTGAGAAAGAACTTTTTGAGTTTTTGGACTAAAATAGAATCTGACCCAAATTTTAGGGACCAATTGTAAATTTCCACATTTAATTTATGAATGTTTTGGTGTGGCTATTTGATATTATGTGGTGGTGGTGGTGGTGGTAGTCTCGATAGTGATGGTATTATTAAAAAGTGTTGACATTTAGTAATATATGTAGGTTGAATCAACACTAGCTATGCAGAACCTTCAACCAAAGATTAAAGCCATTCAACAAAGATATGCCGGTAATCAGGTGAGTCCACACATTCTCAGTTATAACTTATAAGGGTCTTGCTTTTTTTCTTTTTCTTTTTTTTAATAATTCCTCCTCCCCCCTTCCCCGAAAAAAGTAGTAAGTACAGTTCATTCTGATATTTTTGTTGTCTTTTTCTCTTTTAAGGAAAGAATTCAACTTGAGACATCAAGGCTGTATAAGCAGGCCGGGGTTAATCCATTAGCAGGTATGTTTTTTTAATTAGTCTCTTAACATCTTTTGAAAAAAATCTCGTATAAGAGGCTAAGTGATGAAACAGTAATGGGTTCAAACTAATTAGGTTAAGCTTTTAGGTTAACAGGGGCTCCAACATATTATATTAAGTCCTCCCTCAAAGAATTCCCAATCTTAAAGTTCAAACATTGCATTATTTTCCTCAGATGCAACACTTTGACAGTTTTGTTTTGTACATGAACTTGTCTAATGATATGGAGTCAAAAATTCATTCTTTTTATTTTGTTCAGGTCCTCTCGGACAGTGTCTCTATTTTTTATAGACGAATAGAGCCATCATCTGTACCTTTTTATGTTGGGTTCTTAGTTCTTTTTTGTCTCTCTTTTTATTTCAAAGCCTTACCAGTGTTATCTTTCCCTTCGCCTTATAGTGCTGATCTGCTGATGCATATTAACATCTTATTTATTTTTTGTGGAAAGGTTGTTTCCCAACTTTGGCTACTATTCCAGTCTGGATAGGGTTATATCAAGCTCTATCAAATGTGGCAAATGAGGTAATTAAGAGGTTGCTATCCCATTATCTTTTGGGTGATTTTATTGAACTGAAACTTTTATGCCTTCACACAAGTTCATCATTGCTAATTTTTGTTAATCATTCTGTTTGAAGGGACTGTTGACAGAAGGTTTCTTTTGGATTCCCTCTCTGGGTGGCCCAACTTCAATTGCTGCCCGACAAAGTGGATCTGGCGTTTCTTGGCTTTTTCCATTTGTGGTAATAATAATTTTTGTTTCCATGGCTTGTTAAGCTAAAAGTTGTCTTTCATCTTTTTCTATGTTGAACATTAGTTTTTCACGTAAAATTCTTAATTAAACTCCATTGTCATGGAAGTTTTATGTTAGTTACTGATCATGGAAGTGTTAGGTCAATGTCTCAAATTGAAGCACATATCTGCAACATTTAATGATGCAGAGATTATTAGTCAGTGGTCAGGATATGTTTGGTATTGTGGCTTGTTTCCTACACTGTCCAATCTTTTAAGTCATTGATTCATTGCTATCCTCTTCCTGGCAAAATAATCTATACTAACTGCTGACAGGTGAATTGTTGCATATTGGGTTAGTGGGGTATTGGTGACTGGTGCAAATTCTTAAGTCAATCTTCTTTGCCTTCCAAAGCAAGCACAATCTATAGAATATATGTGGGTCTGAACTCCTTACTTAATGGGCTCTTAGGGGGCCCAATTGTAGAATTTTGTCTGGTCTTGTGGCAGATGATTTATATAATAACATGTGGCACAATTACTGGAGAAGTTTCTAATGGCCCATGGAGATGCCTTAAATGTCTGGGGAAATAGATGACCTTTCGTTATTATAAAATTTTTTCAATAGGAAAGTTTTCTACTTTCTATGTGGAAAATATCCCCCTATGTCTTCTCCTTTGTAATTTTGAAATATTTTTAAATTTGTATATAATTTATAGTGAAAACCGCCCAGAATTTGCAGCTAAAAGAAGGGAGATAAGCAGTTTCTGAAGTTTGAAAAGCTAAGTTTGCCTTAGTAGTTTGATTTGGGTATATGCATGTTTTGGTTGGTAAGCATGTCCTAGGAACAGGATACTGATGAACTGTGTTCCAAGTGAACCTTCAAGGATCTGCAGCATCAGATTTACACTTTTACAATAGCAAGTTAGGAAAACCTACGTTAGTTCCTCAGTTGTATTTTATACAAGTATAGCACTTAATATCCAATTTTCTTTCCTTTTTTATTTTTTTGGCAAGCTTTTGCGTTTGATATGGGTTTTACCGTGTATAATTTTTCATGCAGGATGGCCAGCCACCTTTGGGCTGGCATGACACTGTGGCATACCTTGTTTTACCTGTCCTCCTTGTTGTTTCTCAATATGTCTCAATGGAGCTCATGAAGCCTCCCCAGGTAAATCATAATCCTCTTTAAATTCTTTTTTTTTTTTGTTCTCACTTCTCAATTTTCTTTCTAAGCATTTTTAAGACTTGATTGTCTTTTATTGGCAGACTGACGATCCAACTCAAAAGAACACACTTCTTGTTTTCAAGTTTCTTCCACTCATGATTGGTTACTTCTCCTTGTCTGTGCCGTCAGGGTTATCAATTTACTGGTTGGTTTCTCGTTGCCAATTTCACTTATCCTTGCCTGTATCCATCTATATGCTTTAGCCAATAACTGGTTATTGTTGTTGAGGATCCATTGCCGATCCCAAAAATTTGGGAGAAAGGCTTGGTTGTTATTGTTGTAGTCAATAACTGGTGTTGTAAATTTTTTATTTGACCGTTATGATATGTGCAGAGTAGTTTATGTGTTAACTAGCACAAAACTTTGGGGTGGTTGTTCTATGACCTTATGATCTGTTTATGTACTGATTCTGTGAAAATTTGTGATTTGTTCTATGCTGATTATGCTTGCATTAATACAACATATACCTACTAATAAAGAAATCTTCTTTTATTGTTATCTTGAGAATCTGCTAGTCTAAATGTCTGAATCTTCTTTTATATGAACTATTTTGTTAAAATCTTATTGCTCCATACAAACTAACATGTCAAGAACTAATGAATTGCATCAGATATTTTGAAATGCAAACTGAATCATATGGCTATGCACTGATATACTTTCTCTTTTCCCCCCTTCTAAAAATTTATGCTTTGTGGACCTCAAAAACTATATTTTTACAACAAACTCTTCTGTTCATTTGTTCATAGAATTTACCATGTGGTTTTTAGGTTCACAAACAATGTGCTCAGCACAGCCCAACAAGTATGGTTACGCAAATTAGGTGGTGCAAAACCTGTTGTGAGTGAGAATGCTAGTGGAATCATTACAGCAGGACGTGCAAAACAATCAGCTTCTCAGACAGTACAGCCTGGCGAGAGGTCAGTTTTACATGAAAAAATGCATGTATCATCTTTTTTTTGGTGAAAAAAATGCATGTATCATCAGCTTTTTCAAAAGTTGTTTTACCGACAAAAGTGGCAATCAACAGGTTTAGGAAGTTGAAAGAAGAGGAAGAAAAGAAGACCAAGGCACTACCCACAGAAGATGTTCAGACTCTGGTTTCCACATCTGATTCTGACGATGATCAAGATGAAGAGACTAAGGACAAGGTGAAATTTGACTCCTAGTTTTTTACTATCTCATTTGAGTTATTGATCTTGTCCTCCAAAGCAATTTGTTATAAAATAATATTATGTTGCTTTCCTTTTGTGAATAATTTTTTATCCAAAAGAAAATCTCCACACCTTCAATGGGTATGAAGCTCATGTGCATGGTTAGAGAAGCCTTCCATCCTGATTGCACAAATCTTATTATGAAGATTACAACTTTTTTCAACTCGGTCATATTTTTTCCTTTAAAGCAAAAGAGAATACTACTTGAATGTTTAGGCTCATCAGGTTAGTTCAATTTGACGGAGTAGATTCTGTGGTACCGAGGAATGGAAGGTTCAGAATTCTCTAGTTTGTTGCAAATTTTAGTGCCAACATTGACTGTAGCACTTCTCTCATATTTTTCTGTGCATCTTCTAAGTTCTTTGACTAAAAATTGATGGTGCAAAAGCAAACAGAAACATGAAAGTTTGTCATATTTTACAGAGTTGAAATAGAACCCATATGGCTGCATGATCATGAGTTGTTTGTCTTAACAACAGTTTGTGGTTCCCCTACCTCAAGTTTGTCACTTCTGTTATTGTCATAAAGTTGGACACTGATTGGACCTTGGCTCAACATCAAACAGTCAAGTAGTACACATGTATTGGACCTGTGTTTTGGTGCATGTGTGCATATCTGCGGAATTTTCTCATGTTGTATTTCATGGAAGGAACCACACAGACTAGGAAAAAGGGTGTTCTGTGTCTTGCTACTGTACTACCCTATGACAGGAAGGTGGCCTATTGATATGCATATGACAAAGAGACATCAAAATGAAAAGCAAACCATATTTGTTTTATGTTCATAAATTATTAAAATTTTATTCTGAATAGTAGAATTTAAATGTTACTTTTGGCACAGATGATTCTCTTTTAATAATGTTGATCGCAGTTGATGTGTGTGTGAACTCAGTACTAAAGAAATGTGTTTTAAAAGAGATTTAGCAACTGCTTTATTTTATTTTTGAAATGGAGAACCATTATCATTCTTGACCATGCCAACCTCAATTATGTTCTGGAATTGGGATGTCTAGCTTTATATTGTGCAAATCTTTTTCCCAATGTTTTTGTTTTAACATTGGCTTTAGAAACTAACTTATTTTTATGACAGGATGAGGACGCTCTAGAAGAAGCATATGCTTCTAGTGTTAGCAAAGACGTTCCAAATTATCCACGCCCAAGGAGAAGCAAGCGATCAAAGCGGAAGCGTGCCTTATAAAATGACAGTAAACTGATATCTTATAAAATGACAGTAGTTTATGGTGAGTCCTGTATATCTTAACAAATTGTATTTTGGTTAATATATAATGGCCATTTTTATGTTGGCTCATTCATTTTGAAAATATAATTCAACCCCTACATTCAACATGAATTCTGAGCAAGCCTACCCACAATTGTTACTCATGTTTCGAGTAATTACTTTCCCTTTGAAAATGGGTTACCATAAAAACCTTACTGTCAAATGAAGTGACACAGCATTGCAAGAAGTGCCATCTGCAAATGGGTTTATTATGTTGAAGAACTAGAAAGTTATAAACTTACAAATTAGTGAAAGAAAAAATCTTTCTCTTTAGATATTGCTGCTGTGTTTGTGGAGATTGGTTTTTCTGCATTTGGGTACTTTACTTAAGCAGCCCCGAAGATGATATTCACATTGGTTCATACATCAGCCTCTCTGTACCCATTTTGGATGTGTAAATATACCCATTTTGCAAACAGGAGATCAGCTGATAAAGGTGTGAACCTCTTCAGCCCATGCATAAAAACGTAAGACATTGTAATGGAAATAAATTTTGTGCCTTGTTTTCTTGCATTTTTCCCCTTTTGGTTTTATATAATGGAGCTTAAATCTTATGCTGAAATATTTTTGTGGAGATCTAAGCATATGGAATTCTACATCAAATACTAACCATTGCTCAGTAATAGAAGCTTTTAGAATACAGACTCCATTAAATTTCTTCTTTTGCATGAGCACAACACCCTAAACAACAGTTCTTCAAAGCTACAAGAATACATCTGATCTCTAAATTCCCAAAATATGCAGTAGCCCTTACTGTTACTAAGCTATGCGGAAAAAGTGGATCCATCTATTTATTTTCTAGACGGTGGGCGGTGATTCCCCACTGGGTTGGGGCCTGATGGGATTTTATGATTGTTCTTTCCTCTGACCTGTTTCTAATCATAGGATAGATAAAAAAGTTCAGGTGTATGGAATTTGCATTTAGAACTTACATAGATGAGAGAAATAATTGAGTTGAAAAAACTTGTACTTGTGCTTACCCTAGCAGATAAGGCATATCCATTGTGTGACCTTGAGCTCAGTTGTCCAGGTCTGAACCTGAAATGAACTGTATTCAGCAACAAAGCCAAGGTACGTTAGTGCTTGTAAGTTGTAAGAATAAATATAGTGTCTCTGCTTGGTTGTTATCCACACCATTTTAGTGCTACTATATAACAGTAAAGAACCTAATAACTCAGCTAAAGAGATACCTCCTGAATAGGAGGAAAACAATAAGGGATAGTGGCTTACCTGATTTTACAGCTTGGACATTGGTAGCAAAGTAAGAATGTTGAGAAGTTGCAAGAAGGAGCCATGCTAAGAGAAGATGGATTAGAGTCTGTCTTCTCATTTTGCGCATGAGCTGGTGCATGCTGCCAGTGGTATAGGTATGCTTTATTGTGAGTGGGCTTTTCACAAGCCAGAAGAAACAATTTATCTACTTCATCCTTGGTAATCATTACTAAACTTGAAAAAAATGTGGGAATGTTTGTTAAAAGTGCTTGGGAATCCTATGCCATTACATACCGAACTGATTAGATTAGAAATATGTGTTTCTCCTCATTGTGGGTTGACTTCTTCACTGTTATCATTGCATCCATGATAAAATTTATAAGTATTTGTTATAATTTTGTTTTTGAGTATATTTGAGCCATGCCGTCGGCATGGCATGTAGGGACCCGCCAATGAGTTTTGAATATTTGAGTTCCTGGCATTATAAAATGTTTTGAGTGTATGTATTCAAAAAACAAAAAATGGTTGTGTTCTTATTTTTTCTTTTCTGCAATAACATTGAAATTAATTTTTTATCCTAAGTTAGGGCCGTAAATGAACCAAGCTGTTTATAAACAACTCGAGTTCGAATCGAGAAAAAACTTGTTTATGTTCGTTTGTTTAGTAAATAAGCTAAGCCCAAACCTAACTTTAGGCTCGATAATTGAACGAATTAAGCTCAAACATAATAATGTATTCGTGAACAAGCTCGTAAACATAAAGACTCGAATTAACTATACATAATACTATATATTTATATATACACTTATGTAAAAATATATTTATATAGACTTAAAATTGGGTTGTATGAGTTTGTAAATTAGTTCATATGATATTAAAATCATATTTGTAGTATATTCATAATATAAACAATCTATTTGTAGTAAAAATTCATAAATTTGTGGAAGGATAAAACATTTTAGTCATGATTTTAAGTATATATAGGAAAATAAATTAATTAATCAACTAACTCATGAACAAGCTTGAGCTTGCTCGACAAGTAAATGAACCAAGTTTGAACATGTGATCTTAGTTGGTGATGAGCTCGAGCTCGAGCTCGACTCGTATTTGAAATAAAATTAAATCAACAAATTTAAACTTTTAATACTCGGCTCAGCTCATTTACAGCTCTATCCTAAACCCATCATAGAAATCAAAAGGAGTTTTTTCTATTATTATTATTATTATTATGATATACGATAAAATGGACATATGTTTCTACATGGACAAGCACAAGAGGCACAAGAGGACTTGCCTACCTAGAAAAGCTGTCTAGAAGAGTGGAAATACTTTGCATAATGGTGGTGAAATCTGTGCCATCTGGACCCAAATCAGATAACCAACAATAATTGACTTCAGATGAAGCTATCAATGAAGATATGCCAAACATCTTTTCCTAGATTATAGGGATTTTAACCATTGATTGTCGGTTGAGCTAGGGTTTTAACTTTGAAAAAATTCCATGGCTATTGGCCAATACAGATAACCATATCAAATTAGATATATCGGTCCTATCCAGCTTCAGACACATACAATAGCAAAATGCATGATTTAATGACTAATGAGGAGCTCTCAATCTCTATTATAGAATACTTACCACAGCCATTAGGTGAAGCCTTTGAACTGTTTAGTGGGACTCTAGGTTTTCTGCAGTGAGGCTTTTACTGCTTAGATTCGTAGTTCTTTCTTGTGGTCCTGTGGACCCAGTTTCATAAACATCAATACATGTCATATCATAATATCATATACATTCAAGGGTCCTATGAGTCTCTAAAATGCTTTAATTCTCTTGTCCTAACAATCTGGAAGATTTTGTGTTAGTTCAAAGAATGAGAAATTTTGTAGCAGAGGAAAGAAAGTAAATGATTGAAAGCGTTAGTTGCATATGATGAGCTGAGCTAAATTTGAAATCTAAAGTCAAATCACACTTGATAGTTACTGGTTTAGCACTTTCGCTTATATTGATCGGTAAATCAAATTTATAAAAGATTGAGTTTGGCCCGGGAGACAAGACTTTAAAAGAAAATATAAAAAAAAGTCTGACCATTTGGTTTGCAAATATAATCATTAAAAGGTAGGAAAGTCTCCCATGTCATAATTAGGATCTTGCAATATCCATATCACTTTGAGTTAGATATGTTATGCTCAGATGGGCCATACATTGGCTTCTATCTCAATTGTGCTACAGCATGAGATGCAAGAGTTAGTACTAGACTTAAACTTTACATTAAATCTAGATGAGATGTTTGATATAAGTCATTTTGAGTGCCAAGAAAAGCTTAAGGAATTCCATTTCCACATCATTTTATCTAAATATTTTATTTTATTAAATGAATTGGAATTCTTGGATGTAGAGATTAAATGTTAATCTCATATGGATATGATCCATAAGTCCTTGTTAGAATCATTTGATCAATTCAGATTATTTTGAAAATAAATTCTTTTTTATATTATCTAAATTGATGAGTGAGTTCTACGCAATGGAAGACATCCTAAAAGCTAAGGCTATGATCAATATGATTTAATTCAAATTCTTAGCCTAAACCGAAAAGTAAGGGTGATAAGAAGAGGAATTATAATACCAAACAGTTGGGCAAGCAAATTGCCCTAGTAGTTGCCAAAAGGAAATTAGACTCAAAAGCATGACCGAAGGAAAGTGTTTCTGTTTTGGTTAAACTAAGATTTGTCCATGATTGTTTTCTAGATGGGAATTTACATGTTTTACTTTTAAAAGAGAAAGTTTCCATTCTTTGGTATTGTATGTTTTGGCACTTATGTCTAGATCTTATTAATCTAACTGGTATTCAAGATTGGTGAAAGATGGGCTTTTAGAACCATTATTTTTGTTATATTCCCAATCTATGAATTCTATTTAGAGGATAATATGATCTAGGACTCCTTTATTGTAAAGGAATATAGTATTAATGACTTCTTTAAGTCAGTGCATACATGAAGGATGAACAAGACTCTTTTAGATATAGTAAAGTACACGATAAGTATTTCAATTTGCTTATTTCTTTTGGAGATATACTCTTTGTATTACTATACATTTTCTAAAGTTGATTTCAAAAGTTTGTTCCTAGGACATTTTTCAAATTGTGGTTTGGGTGAAAACCTAGTATATGATACTTCCACTTTTGGAAATGTCCAGCACTTGTGCTAGAAAGGAAGTCTGACAAATTGAAATCAAAAGGTAGAAAAATGTATGTTTATGTTGAGTATCCAAAAGAAATTGCAGAAGATTGTTTTGGTAGTCATAAAGAAGATAAGATGTTTGTAAAGTACAAATACAAAGTTCTTACAAGAT
Source organism: Notholithocarpus densiflorus (assembly GCA_030021035.2). Lineage (NCBI taxonomy): Eukaryota > Viridiplantae > Streptophyta > Magnoliopsida > Fagales > Fagaceae > Notholithocarpus > Notholithocarpus densiflorus. Next base: position 122,606 of record JARYZH020000352.1, read on the forward strand.
GTCCGTAAAGTACAAATACAAAGTTCTTAATGATGACTATGTGAATAATCTTAAAGAATTGTTCTAGAAGAAAAATGTTAGAATTTGTTGTGAGACAACTATAAAATACATTTAGAAATGAGATGGTTGTATTAGATACACTACAAGGTATTATTCTATATGTGTATATATATATATATATAGCTAGTACACTGGTACAATATTGTAGTGGGAGGATTGTAAATTCATACTTTTGGGATAAACTTTTGAAGTCATTCCACAAGGATATGAATTTGATCCTCGGTCCTACGTAGAGGCAATAGATGATATGAATATGAATTATTGGATCAAGGTTATGTGAATAGAATTAGATTCTATTTAAAGTCCAGAACTTGTAGAGACGTCTATTGGCATTGAGCCTATTGTTCTCAAATAGGTCTACAATAAAATGAGATTGATAGAATTGAAGGTGCAAACCTTCAAAGTCAAGACTAGTGCCGAAAAGATTTATTCAGAAAGAAATGATTCGATTATGAAAAGATTTTTTCACCAATAGTCAAGTTTGACTTTATCTAGATTCTCTTATCCATTATATTTCATTTGGATGAACAGGTAAAGTAAGAGTGAAGAGAACTTTTGGGTTCCTTAACTCTTAAGTTGAATTACTGAGAGTGAGGGCCTATAATTTGCTTTCAACTTTGAGCATTGGCGGCATTACTTTATTTCTTCTAGCTTGTGAAATTAGTTTGGCATTACTCTTAAGCTATCTTTTCTGCCACCAAAGTCAGTGGAATCCATGCCATCAATACCTATCCAAATTCCAGCTATCCTATCAACTTAATCATCGTCAACCTCCAAATCCAAACCACATTGACTCACTCACTTGCAATGGCATTTCCAAGCTTTTTTTCTTGGTTCCTCGTGCATTTATTCTAGATTCCATTCCTTTTTTTTTAATCCTTAGAGAAGAAAGGCTCCTTCTAGGTATAGGGACTTAGAGAATGTTGTTCTAGGCATTTGAAGTAATCAAAGTCCAACTATACTGCTAGAGAGTTAGGGGTGGCAAAGTAAGCCCAAACTCATTTGCCCACCTAAACCCATCCAATTATTAGTTGGGTTAAATGGGCATCAACCCAATTAGACCCAATAATTATTGGGTTTTAACTAAAAACTCATTGAGCCCCATTTAACCCAAAAACAATATACCCAAATTCAACCCAGCCCTACCCATAAAATAAAAAATAAAAAAACCCTCAGACATTGTTTTCATTTTCCTTCATTTTCTCGGCATCCAAACACTCTTCTCTCTCTCTTGCTCTCTCTCTTTCTCTCTCTAGCTCTCACAGATAGGGGTGTCAAATGGAACAAAGAGATCTGAAACACCAAGTCCAACCCGAGTTTTTTGTTATCCAAGGTGTCCCCATTGAGCACTATCGACTCAGTGAGTTTCTCCAAACTCGCCGCCTAGAACTCGCTCTCGACTCACCTCCCGGCCTTCTGCTCCTCTGCGAACCTCCTCCGCTTCCACGATTTAGCGCCAAGTCTTGAGAAGCATGACAAAGACTCGAACTTTGCCGGGAACGCAGACCAACACTTCACCAACTACGGCATCGATCGGCTCGGTGGAGCCAACTCGTTCAAGACCCACTCCAGCGACCGGAACTTGCCAGTGGACTCGTTCAGCCGATACAGCCGAGACTCCACTGGTCACAAGGACAAATTCAACAACTATGCATCGAACGGAAACATGGTGGACTAAGGTTTCAATGGCTACGCCACTAGCTCCACCGGCCATTCCGGCGAGTTCGCGAAGTCCGACTCAGTTAATGCAGGTTGGATTTTCTCGGGAAAGTTAGAGAGGGAAATCAAACAAAGAGAGAGAGAAAGAGCAAAAGTGAAAGTTTTTTGGTTTAATGGCATTTTGGTAATTTTGATAATTAGGTAATTGGGTGGGTTGGGATTTACCCATAATAATTGGATTTGGTTAAATTTGGGTTAGAAACAATTAGTTAAATGGGTTTTAATAGGTAAATGGGTTTTATATACCTAACCCAATTATGCTTACCCCAAACCCACCCATTTGACACCCCTATAGAGAGCATAGTTTATCTGGATGTAATTTAGTCTAATTTAGGTATAGGGACTGTTGATTATTGATTGAACTGCGATAAATGACCAAAAATTATGCTTGAGAATTGCACCATGATTTAAAAGGGAGGATGCACGTTAAGCTATAAAATGTGGTTTTTCATTCCCTTGAAGTACGCCACCAACCCAAGCAAGCATATGGGAAGGGAGCATGCAAGAGTGCCACGAGTCACTTCCCAAAACCTGTTCTCCTCCTACCTATTAACCACTTTTCCTCCTAGGTAACTATACTTTCTCCACCATATACTTTCTCCACGAAAGGAGCTAGTCGTTGTATAAAGTTCTAGAAACAAGTATTGCTAAGGCTTCACTGGAGAGTTCACGAGGGAATAAAATGAAATGTAATGATCATAAAGGAATAGAATGATTTTTTTTTTTTGAGAAACAAACTAACAATTAAACACACACTTAATTACACTTTTTCACTGAACTCAAACACATTAGTTAACCCAAAGTACCACTACAAAAAAGCTAGATAAAAGAAATTGAACGAAATTAAGTAACTTTGTTTGGATGTTTTAAAACAAACTAATGGTAAGGAATGGAAAATAAGTAGCCTTATTTAGGAATTAGGACTAACATAAAGGAAAATGAATAGAATTATTTTATGACAATATTACTATTAGACCTTTATTTTAAAATAAATGGCTAAATATAATTTCATTCCCTTCAATTCTTCTCAATTTTTGGAGAGAATGAAAATTTGAAATTTTAAGGGCATAGTAAAGAATGAGTATTCCCCCTACCCATTCTATTATCTCCCACTTAAATTCTCAAACAATGGAATGGACTTTCCATTCCACCCATTAAAACTTCTAAACAAGAAAATAGAAGTATATTTCAAAATTATTCTTTTCATTCATTTTCATATCATTCCTTTCTCTCCTCCCAAATGAGGGCTTAATGTGAATGATGAATTTCTTTGAGAATCTAGCAGTCGGCATTCCTGGTGAGCCTAGCGAATTATGTGGAGCCTAGCAAATTATGATAGCCAAAAATCAACCAAGACTTAAAACACTTGGTGGCAATGGAGTCAAATTAATTATAATGAAAAGAAGAAACAAAAGTTTAACACGTAAGTTGGATTTGAAGATGTGTATCAAAGATTTGGTGCGATTCAATAATATAGCTCTATCACTCTAGCTTCGTAGGATCTTTTTCCACCTTAGTATACTACAGACAAGGGCACCAGCACAGGTCAAGCCTCATTCATCACGGTTGAAGAGTAAGGTAGAGAAATTTGTTGTGCACAAATTTTAATAATTGGTTGTTGTGAGACTCATGTAAAATGGAAATGGAAGAGAAAAAGTTTCTTAAGTAAGCCAAATTGATGGTTTGAGTGCTTGACTTAGTAGCATAGGGAGTTTCAATAACAGTTTCAATAAAACTGTAAAAAACAAGCCAATGATAAAATTCCAAAACATTTCCAAAGTTTTATTTGTTTACATTTATCCTTAGTTGACACTTCCAAGTTCCAAATCATCAAATCAACCAAACTAAATATTTTTTTTCTTTTGGCCAAAAACCAAGCTGGTTTTCAGTGCCCACACTAATGTACTAAGTTTATGTAAAACAAGATCTATCTATAAATGTGAAATTTAATCATTTCAAATGACCTGGCCTTCACATACATTCTTTTTCCCAAAACAATCATATAGCAAAGTTCATGAAAAATTATGTTTAATACGTTCACACCTATCTTTCAGTCCAAAAAAGAAAAAAAGAAGAAGAGATTAGATATATGTGTCTCCATTCTTAATATGTTTGAACCCATTCTTTTCTCATAACCCCTATGCTTCAAAGTTCATAGTATTATAAAATTTACGGACATACTTACAAGAAACTCCAATAAACCCGATCCAAAAAAAAAAAAAATCGAATAAATAAACTAGATAAATACAAAGTTACAAACAAACAAACAGAAAAAGTAACAAGGATATTTTCACCCTTTACATGGAATCCAAATAAAGTAAAAGTAATAAAAAAAAAAAAGTACGCAATAAAAAGTAAAGAGTGAAAAAAATAGATCCATATCCAAACACAGTACCACTGCAACCCAGCAGTGAGCAAGGCAGGTAAATCCAAACACAAATTTTGATTTTGAATTGTCTTTCTTTCTTTATTTCTTTAAACGAATAAACAAATCGACAGGGACCTCGGAGATGGTGCTGCTTACCCTCTTTTGCCAAAGTGTTTGTCGTGACCGTCCACCTCGATCGAAGCCACCGCGCTCGCTCTCACTCTCTCACTCTAACGCACCATGCACGCTTTCGTAAACACCATTGGTTGAATCATTTTCGTTTACAGGCCTTACAGCATCCCTCCTATTAAATCCGATGTGATTATGATTTTATTTTATTTTTTTATTTCTAATAAGCTCAAGGATAATAAAGGAAAAAAAAGTTAACGAATGTTCTAAAAATATTTATTTTTGAAATATTTTTAAAAACTTTATGAAAAAAGAAAAAAAAAAGTTAATTTTTGTTGAGAGTTTTTTATATTTCTTACTAAAGTGATGTCATAATTGTTTTTGTGGGAGAAAGGTATCCAAGGAGATTTTAGGGCCCATAGGTCCTGTCCAAGGAAGACCAAAGCTCATTCATGCGCCAACCCAAGTCTGACACATGGGCTAAGACCTAGGAAGGAAGATGTGAAGACCACTCTGATTCAAACTAAACTTATGAGAAGAGGTCTGAAGAAAGGAGGCTAGCAGGCCCGTCGTCCAAGGAGACCGAGGAGTAAATGCCCTTCGGGAATACCTTATTCAGCTCCCTGCACTAGAAAGTAAAGCACTGTAGTGTAAAGGACACCAAAGTCGTTCAAGCAAGGGAAAAATGAAATATCTGGAAAGGTGGGGCTAAGATGCAATAGAAAAGATTATATAAGGAAAGGAACCCCTCTAGAAAGGAGTGACATTTTTACGAATTGAAAGAGAGAGAACTAAAGACCCTATTGTAAAGAAATCAGCTTTGACTGTTAATGAACAATTCATCCTCAGACCTGCCCAAGGAAGAATTTACACTAGATCTGTGCTTGTTTTATTCATGTTAATTGGTTTAATCCTGTTATCCTCAAGCTTGTAATTACTTAGAATTGCAATTGACTCGAAAAGCCCACTATTTTACAAATTTATTGTATTGGGCTTGAAGTATTGGAAGCCACTATTCTAAGTGGGCTTGGACTGTTCTTTGGGTTCTTATAGTTCTAAAATAGTTTATTAATAATTGCTCTAAAGGCACTTGTAAATATGACCAATTTCTTTATAATTTTTTCATAACATACATACATACAAATTTGATGTAATTAGTGTATAATAATGTGCTGAAATTGTTATTAAATCATTCTTAAAAAAAATTGACACCACTTTCATGGGTATGAAAAAGCAGTAAAAAAATTAATTATTTTTTCCATCAAAAGTTTTTTTTTAAATATCTTCTAAAATATTGCCCTTAGGCCACCTATTAACTTTTTCTCTAATAAATTTTGTGTGTGTTTTAATAACAACCCTATTGATACATTTTTTTTTAGAACAACTTATCTAGCTTTTCATCAAAAAAAAATTTTGTTAAAAGTGTGCTAAAGTATACTTATACTTTAAAGCTTTGTGGAGTCTAGTTGTATTTGATCCGGATGACGACCCGACCCAAAATGATGTTGCATGGTTTTTAATGGGAGATTTTTTGAGGCTTAGTCCATGTAGTGGAGGCTTAGGCTGATAGACCCAAGTTGTAGCGCTCATGGACAAGTCTCTTGGGGGTCCAGGGGCAACACCCCCAGGAAAGATTTTTTGGCCCGTTTTGTAACCCATTGTGAATCCTGTGCATAGGATATAGAAACCGTTGTTTTGGTGATTAGGGTTTCTTGATGTAGTTTTTGAGAGAGAGAAAAACTGTACTGCCGCACTTTGTAATTTTTCCCTGATAATAATGAAATCCCTGCAACTCCGTGGACGTAGGCAAATTACCGAACCACGAAAATACTGTCTTGTGTGTGTGATTATTTTTTTTTCTTTGGCGTGTGTTTTCTTTATTTTGTTTCTCATAAGTTTGAGAATTTCATGTTAATTCCCTACATAATAAAGACTCTCTCTCTCTCTCTCTCTCTCTCTCTCTCTGGGTGGTGGTGGTGAATATTGGTTGTGGATGTGGGTGGTGGATTTGGATTTAGTGTGGGTTTTGAACCCATTTGCATATGGGTGTCTAAAACCACGTGGCCTTCCATCCTAGTGAGTCACTGTGGTTACAAACCTTTAAAAAGGTGCCTCAAAATCAGTAAGAAGTTCTAGTATAATAGACACATATGGTAGTATTGAGCCAAAAGAATACTTCTAGGATGTATTAAGAGGATTCAGAAAGTTAGTTATTGTCTCTTTTACTATCAAAAATACCCCTAGAATAACTAACTATTTCCATGGGGTTAAAATAGTAAATCAACAAAAAATTAAAATATTCCTATAAAAGAAAAACCACCCCACATCCCATTACTCCTATATAAAATATAAAATAAAAAAACTCCTTTCTACTTCCAATACCCCCACGTTCTTATAACTAAAAAAAAAAATCTACCCACAGTTTCTATCAAAAAACAAAAACTACCAATTCCCACATTATATCAAAAGACAAAATTTAGCTACAAAATTGGTTGTAATCTAAGGCTACAAAATTAGAAGTGAATTTTGACAAATCAACCATTGGATTACATCTTCTTCTTATAAACTCCATACTTGCAAGTTTTTGTAGTTTAAAATTATGCATAAAATATAAGCTTATAGATCATGTAGTAAATTGTGCACACCCAAAACGAGACTAACGGGTTGGGCTCACAATCTATTTGTAACGTGTGCTTTGGATTTCCTACTCTGGGTGATTCTTGCTTAAAGGCCCTGCGCCAACTCTCAAACCTTTGTATCTTTTTACTCCCGCTATTATGACTCTAACACTCTCAGTTCTCATCCCCCTTTCTCCCTCTTTCAACAACGCCCAAACCTTTCCTTAGTCTCCTCTATTTATAACCCAAAATTAGTGGAAGATCATAATTACTCTTACAGCCAGTGGGAACTAAGGTCCAATATTGTTATTGCTAAGTGGATATTTAGTTGGAAGTAAAGTGTGGCGAGAGTGGCATTGGAACTGGTTCCCACTTCAAGGGGGGGAGGAAAAGAGGTGATGTTTGACGGCGGAATTTCTCATAGAGTCGCCGGGCATCTTATACATGGCCTTCCCCGAGCATTCACACGCGCCGAAAGTGGGACGCGCCGGACAACTCCTTGAATTAATGAGCATCCCAAAACGACCGGCCCAACGAGTTCTGGGCCAAACATGATGCCATAGGATTTGTGCCCATGGCCCTAGTGGGCCATAAGCCCAGTTTCTGACGGGGGTGTCAGGAACCGTGGGTCATACTGTAGAGCCTGGGTCTAAGGCCCAAATGGCCCTAGAGGCCTGGTGCCGTACATTAGCCCCCCCCCCCCTTGATTCATGCTCGGCCCCCGAGGGTGAATCAAGGAGTCCAAGAGACAATATCAATCTGGGAATTTCAATCGGTAAGCATGAGACAGTTGAGATATCAATAAATGCACCCTCAAAAGACGCGTCATGCCTGACGGTTGGCTTAGCCGTCATCATTACCTGACAATTCACAAACCGAAGCGGCCCGCGTGTGACGGTTGTGATGGGATTCGTGAATTTCCCGCTCTTCATTTATTAAATGGTATTTATTCTACCCCTTTTGGCCCCTATAAAATAATCCTTTCTGAATCACTATTCTACTTTTGCATTCTTCGCTCACCAAATTTCCTCCCAGCCGTGCATACCTCTCTGTGCGTTCACCCTTCAGCCTGGAGTATCTTTCTTTTCTAGAGCCCAAAGTAAGTTTTCCTATGATCACCGAGCTGTGGTGACCGAACAATGTTTTTATTTCACTTATTTCAGTGTGCATCAACAGCTTTTTATTTTACGTATGGTTGTCTTAATGCTTAGGCCTTGTTTTCGCACGTCCGGGTACATTTGTACCACTTTAGTGGTTCGGGAAGGGCCCAAGATTATTCCCGGACAAGAAGCCTTTACTGCAAGAAGTTCTGCGTGAACAGAACTTTAGAGAATTTAGTCCGAGGTTGCAGCTTTTCCGGGGACAGGGTTCCGTCCTTACAATGTATTGATTAAGGTTTCCATCCGTCCGGAGATGGGAATCGAGCCGGGGATGGGTTTTTGTCATAAATTTTTTTTTGACTAAGGTTACCACGTGTCAAGTGATAGGAATCGAACTGGGGATAGGTTTTTGTCCTTCGGAATTTTTTTTTTTTTTTTTTTTTTATTGAGGTTTCCACCTGTCCGGTGATGGGAATCGAACCGGGAATAGTCTGTCCTTAGAGGTTTTTTATTAAGGTTTCCACCTGTCCGGTGATAGGAATCGAACCGGGAATAGGTTTCTGTCCTTTGGAATTTCTTTGATTAAGGTTTCCACCTGTCCGGTGATAGGAATCGAACCGGGGATAGGTTTCTATCCTTAGAGATTTTTTTATTGAGGTTTCCACCTGTCCGGTGATAGGAATCGAAGCGGGAATAGGTTTCTGTCCTTTGGAATTTCTTTGATTAAGGTGTCCACCTGTCCGGTGATAAGAATCGAACCGGGGATAGGTTTCTGTCCTTTGAAAAATTTTTATTAAGGTTTCCACCTGTCCGATGATAGGAATCGGACCGGAAATAGGTTTCTGTCCTTAGAGATTTTTTTATTAAGGTTTCCACTTGTCCGGTGATAGGAATCGAACCGGGAATAGGTGCTGATAAATCAATAATAGAATTTAAATGCACCAACAATGATAAACATCATCTTAATTAATTTGTAAAGCATATACACGTTGTTTCATTTAACTTACGCCCCCATGCTTAACTGATCACTAGTAGAACTTCTTCAAGTTGTGGACATTCCATGGCCGGGGAAGCGGTCTTTCATCTAGATCCTCCAAGTAATAAGCTCCCGCTCCTGCGATAGCAGTTACCCTGTAGGGCCCTTCCTAGGTAGGGGCTAGTTTCCCAGCATTCGCATCTCGCATGTTTCCTACGGCTTTCCGTAGTACCAAGTCCCCAACACTGAACTCCCTTGTTTTTACATCTCAGTTATAGCGCCGGGCGAGTTTCTGTTGATACTCGGCCAGCCGTATGGTTGCTACTTCTCGGTACTCATCCAGCGAATCCAAACGCTCCACCATCAACCCGTCGTTTTGGGCGGGAGCGAACTTTTCAACCCTTGCACTGCATAGGTTTACCTTAGCAGGTATCACGACTTCTACACCATACGTTAAAGAGAACGGGGTTTCCCCCGTGGATCTCCTGGGAGTTGTTCGGTATGCCCACAAGACGTTAGGCAGCTCTTTTGCCCACTTACCCTTCGCACCATCCAACCTCTTCCTCAATCCATTCACGATTACCTTGTTGACAGCTTCCGCCTGGCCATTGCTCTGTGGATACGCCGGGGTAGAATACCTGTTCTTGATGCCGAGATGGTTGCAAAATATGCGGAAGGCTCTGCTATCAAACTGAAGTCCATTGTCGAATATAAGAGAGTCCGGCACCCCAAATCTTGTGATTATATTCTTCCATACGAACTTCTTGACATTCACGTCCCGAATATTGGCTAACGCCTCTGCCTTCGCCCATTTGGTGAAGTAATTAACAGCTACCAGAACAAACTTTCAGCTGCCCGTTGCCCGGGAAATGAGCCAAGAATATCCAGCCCTTATTGTGCAAAAGGCCAAGGGCTGCTAACCGGACTCAGATGGGCTGCTGGCTGATGAATAAAGGGGGCATGCTTCTGACACTGTTCACATTTGCACACGTATTCGGCTGCATCTTTTTGCATCTGTGGCCACCAAAATCCCTGAGTCATGGCTCGGTGTGCCAATGAGCGTCCTCCCACGTGACTGCCACACACCCCATCATGCAATTCGGCCAAGAGTTCGTTTACCTTCTCGGGGTGCAAGCACAACAAGTACAGCCCCCCAAAAGACCTCCGATATAACTTGCATTCTGCTGACAACCAGTACTGAGGAGCCACTCGGCGAATCCTTTTAGCCTCCTTTTCATCATCTGGGACTCTATCCTCGACTAGGAAATCAATGATTGGGTCCATCCAACATGACCCAACCGTCGAAACCATGGCAATGCATACCCCGGAAGTGCCAACACTACTTGCCACATTAATGCTCGGCTCCGCTATAAGCTCCACCTTAATTAACTGAAGCACCTCCTCCGTCACTGATGATGCCAATGTGGCTAAGGAGTCAGCATGTCTGTTCTGCGCCCGGGGTACTTGGGCGACTTTTGCCGTGTCAAACTTATTCATGATCTGCTTCATCACCTGCAAGTATGCTTTCATCCGGGAATCCCGGGCTTCAAAACTGCCCTGCACCTGGCTAACCACCAGCCGTGAATCTGAATAAACCTCTATATCCCGAGCACCCAGCCCCAAAACGGTTCTTAGTCCAGCAAGTAAGGCTTCGTACTCTACCTCGTTGTTAGAGGCCCTAAACCCTAACCTGATAGAATGCTCCAACCATATCCCTTCTGGCGTGATTAAGACAATCCCGACGCTAGCCCCCGAAGCACTTGACGCACCGTCCACAAACACCTTCCACGGGCGACACTTCACCTGACAAACCATCCCCCTTTTGTTCTTGGGAGAAAACTCCGCGGCAAAGTCAGCGAGGACTTGACCCTTCACCGAACTCCTTGGCCTGTACCTTACATCGAAGGACCCTAGCTGGGTCGCCCACTTAGCTATCCGGCCTGTAAAGTCGAATCTCTTCAATAACGACTGTAAAGGGTACTCGGTCAGGATGTAGATGGTATGAGCTTGAAAGTAGTGTGGCAGTTTCCTTGTAGCATGCACTAATGGCAACACCAATTTCTCCAGAGGTAAGTACCTTGTCTAGGCATCGACCATGGTCTTGCTAATGTCGTAGACAGGCTGCTACATCCCCCGATCTCTTAAAAGCACGGCACTTACGGCGTGATCAGATACCGAGAGGTACATAAATAAGTCTTCCCCGAGCTCCGGGGCTGCTAACATAGGTGCCCACACCAAATATTCCTTCAGGTCTTGGAAAGCCCTTTTACACTCCTCACTCCATTGAAATCCCTTCCATTTCTTCAAAAGTTGGTAAAATGGTCGACAGCGATTTGCAAACTTAGAGATGAATCGGTTGAGGGCAACTAACATCCCGGTCAACACTTGCACTTCTTTTGGATTGCTCGGTGACTTGAGGTGTTTCACGGCTTCTATCTGGTCGGGGTTGACCTCTATTCCCCAGTTAGTGATCAGATATCCTAGGAATTTACCTGTCCCAACCCCAAAAGCACATTTCTCCGCATTAAGGCGCAACTTGTGTTGGCGAAGCACTTCAAACACCCCCTGAAGATCTTCTATATGCCGTACTTCTTGATTGCTTTTTACCACCATGTCGTCAATGTATACTTCAACCATATGTCCAAATTTGTCCCAAAACATTCTCGTCATCATCCGTTGGTACGTGGCTCCGACGTTTTTTAATCCAAAAGGCATCACAGTGTAAGTCTTCCCCGAACTCCGGGGCTGCTAACATGAGTTCCCACACCAAATATTCCTTCAGGTCTTGGAAAGCCCTTTTACACTCCTCACTCCATTGAAATCCCTTCCATTTCTTCAGAAGTTGGTAAAATGGTTGACAACGATCTGCAAACTTAGAGATGAATCGGTTGAGGGCAACTAGCATCCCGGTCAACACTTGCACTTCTTTTGGATTGCTCGATGACTTGAGGCGTTTCACGGCTTCTATCTGGTTGGGGTTGACCTCTATTCCTCGGTTAGTGATCAGATATCCCAGGAATTTACCTGTCCCAACCCCAAAAGCACATTTCTCCGCATTAAGGCGCAACTTGTGTTGGCGAAGCACTTCAAACACCCCCTGAAGATCTTCTATATGCTGTACTTCTTGCTTGCTTTTTACCACCATGTCGTCAATGTATACTTCAACCATATGTCCAAATTTGTCCCAGAACATTTTCGTCATCATCCGTTGGTACGTGGCTCTGGTGTTCTTTAATCCAAAAGGCATCACAGTGTAATGATAATTGGCTTCTGGGATGATGAATGCTGTCTTTTCTCGATCCTCGGCTGCCAAAACAATCTGATGATACCCTTGAAAGGTGTCCAGAAAACTCATTCTCGGGTGTCCGTATGTGGCATCTACTAACTAATCAATCTTCGGCATAGGGAACAGATCCTTTGGGCATGCTCAGTTCAGGTCCATGAAGTCTACACAGACTCTCCATTTACCATTCTTCTTCTTCACCACCACAGTATTTGCTAACCATTCCGGGAAGAAGATTTCCCTTATCGCCCCAGCTTCCTTCAACCTTATGACCTCCAACTTCACTGCCTCGGCGTGCTCTTTGGCCGATCTCCTTAGCTTCTGCTTCTTGGGAGGAAATGCCGGGTCTACATTGAGCTTGTGGACTATGAATTCGAGATTCACCCCAGGTACCTCATACGGGCTCCAAGCGAAGACATCTATATTTTGAATAAGAAACAATAACATTTCTACCCTATCCTCGTCCTTCATGCTTACCCTTATCTGGAAATATCTATCATTGTCCGGTAATATCTTAACTCTGAGCAGTTCCTCGGCACAACCAGCCCCCTGTTCTTTTCGAGGCTCCTGTAATTGCTACAAAGATACTTTCTCGGCCTGATCCTTCTATTCGGCTTGCTCACTCTTCCAATTCACCGCGGCTACCAGGCATTGTCTTGCTATTTGCTGGCTTCCTCTTACTACTGCTATGCCTTGCTCGGTTGGAAATTTGACCTTCACATGCAGGGTGGAAGGAACTACTCCCATCGCGTGGATCCACGGCCTTCCCAAAATGGCTGTATAAGGAGAAAACGAAGCGACAACTATGAAAGGCACTGTTACTTCCTTTCCCTCCATATTCACGGGAAGCGATATCTGCCCCTCAAGGATCACCGTCTCGCCACCAAACCCGATCAGGGGCATATCGTACTTTGAAAGGTTCTCCTTCTTCAGTCTGAGTCCCCTGAACAAATCCGGATACATCACATCAGCCCCGCTCCCCTGGTCTATCATCACCCTTTTTACTACGAAGCCGTTTATCCGGATCGTTACTACCAGTGCATCATCATGCGGCTGAATCGTTCCTTCTAAATCATCGTCATCAATAGCAATGGGTTCCTATCCTATTTTCATCTTTTTCTCAGGGGGCTTTTCACCCGAACACATTCCCACTCGAGCTATGGTCAGCACTCCTCTCCTTCCAACCACAGCCATACCGTTCGGGGTGGCGTGGATGACTTCAATAACTCCTAATGAAGGCGAGAGAGGGTTTCCTCTTTACTGAGCACCCTGTCCATTGCCCCTATTCCTCGAATCCACCACAAACCCCTTCAGATGTCCTGCTTTTACCAATTACTCTAGATGATCCTTCAGCACCCGGCACTGCTCGGTGGTATGCCCCTTATTTTTGTGATAGGTACAGTACAGGTTCTGATTTCTCCGAGAGGGGTCACCCCCCATCTTGTTAAGCCACCTAAAATACGGTTCGTTTTTTATCTGGTCTACAATTCTGTGCACCGATTCCTTGAACGTCACATTCACCTCCCCTAGCCGTAATTTGGGCTCCTGCATCCCGAAGTCCTTTCGGGGTCTCAGCTGAAAACTGCTCTGTCGAGGACAACTCACTAACGGTGCCTTACCCTTACTCTGTAACCTATCATCCTCCAGGCACTTGTACTCTTCAATACGCCTCATAGCTGTCTCATATCCTCGGGAGGCTTCTTCGTCAACGACTCCCGTAGTTCAGATTCTTCGGGCAAACCCATCCTGAAAGTACTCGCCACAATCTTCTCATTGCCCCCACCGATCTCGTTATAAAGCTCCCAATATCGACTAGCATAACTGCAAAGGGTTTCCTTAACCCTCATTTTCATGGAAAGTAATGCGTCCACAGGTTGCGAAACTCGGCTACAAGTTACAAAACGGACACCGAATTCTTGTATCAACTCGGCAAAATTGTGGATGGAACCCTTTCGCAACCCATTGAACCATCTCAAAGCAGTGGGGCCGAGGCTTGAGGGAAATACCTTGCACATCAAAGCATTATTGTGAGTATGCAGAGACATCATCTGGATATAATGGCTGACGTGCTCTACCGGGTCTGTTTTCCCGTCGTAGGAATTGAATGGCAGGCGTGCAAATCTACTCGGCATTGGTGCCTGTTCAATGTCATCCGAGAATGGTGACCGAGCAGCCCTGCGTAAAGCGCGACTCATTGCGTCCATAGCGGCGTTATGGGGCCGCCGCTCTTTCGAGGAATCTAAATCCCAATCTGCATACTCCCACGAACATGAACGGTCCCAGTGTCAGCAGGATTCCCATGAATGTGAACATTCTCGGCGTTGACGGGAACCAGATTGATTGGACCCTGTCCCATAACGATCTTCTCCAGTATCAGATCTCCCTTCTCGGTTGTCTCGGTCCCTTCTCTGGTGCCTACCCCATGCTTCCAACTCCAGGTCTCTCACCAATCTGCGTAATCGTTCAAGTTCCTTGTCTCTCTCGTTATACCGCCTGTGCCCCGAAGCACTTGACATTGTCCGATTCGTCTGGTATGACCCTTCTCCAAGGTCAGACTGTTCTTCCTCTCGTTCGCGCTCCCTATCTTCACGCCTTTTTTGCCTTCGCTCTCGCCAGGTGGATCCCCGAGAAGATCCCACCAAACCATTCTCAGCATAACTCCCCAAACGTCAATCAGATATTTGCCGAGCTTAAGTCTCAGCAGAACCACGGCTTTCTAGGAGATTCCCACAGACGGAGCCAATTGTGCACACCCAAAACGAGACTAACGTGTTGGGCTTACAATATATTTGTAACGTGGGCTTTGGATTTCCTACTCTAGGTGATTCTTGCTTAGATGCCCCGCGCCAACTCTTAAACCTTTGTATCTTTTTACTCCCGCTATTATGACTCTAACATTCTCAGTTCTCATCCCCCTTTCTCCCTCTTTCATAGGGATGGCAATTTTTGCCCGACCCGCGGGTACCCGGCCCGGCCCGACCCTAATGGGTCGGGTTTTACCCAGTCCGATTAGAAATAGGGTCGGGTATGGATTTTAAAAAAAAAACCCGAAACGGGTCCGGGTCGGGTCCGGATTTTATTAAAAAAACCCAAACCCGACCCGAGACCCGACCCGTATAAAAACCCGTATAAAAACCCGGTACCCAAAATTACAAAAATACCCTAATATATATATATATATACCTATAATCTAACCCTAACTAATCCCTCATTTCTTCACTCACTCTTCACTCTTCAGTAGACAGCAGCCTCCCTCCCTCTGTCCCTCTGTCCGATCTCTCCAGCTCTCCCTCGTTTCAGGCTTTCAGCTCAGTCCCTCTCCCTCAGTCCGAGTTCAGCAGCCTCCCTCCCTCTGTCCCTCAGTCTGATCCGAGTTCAGCAGACTCCCTCTCCGGCTCTCCCTCGTTAGTCGTTTCAGCTCAGTCCCTCTCCCTCAGTCTGATCCGACAGTCCCTCGCTTCAGCAGCCTCACTCGGTCACTCCCACACGGCCACACCACGACACTTCCTCACGCCTCCCTCCCTCAGTCCGACCCTCCCTCTCCCTCAGCTCAGCCGTGTTGTATGTATTTATTTAGTGCAGGTTTTGTTGCAAATTTTTGTGTTGTAGTATGAATGTAGTCCAGATGTTTGTATGTTTGTTGCAAATTTATTTAGTCACTACTCACTCCCTCAGCTCAGTCCCTTCGTACTAGATGTTTGTATGTGATCAGCATAGCTTTTCTTTTCTTTTCTTTCCTGTTTTTTTTTTCAACCCAACTTGTGAATGAAAATCATGGGACAGATTAATCAGAGTGTTTGTTACAAGTTTAGTTTTCCAAATGTTGTATTGGATACTAGTGGATTGGGAAATTAGTTTAAACACTTGCTGGAAACTATTGAATTTGGAAATTGATGTTTAAATTAGTATTTTGGTTATTATCTGATTCCATAATTACTAGATGCCTAAAATATGCAGGCTTAATGTAGGCAAAAATAAATTTGGGCTTAAAATTTTTTTTTTTTTTTTGGTTAGGCCACGAATTGGGCCCAATTCCTAAACGGGGCCCGTGGGGCCCGGCTGGGGCGGGTCCGGGCCCCGGGAAAAAACCCGGTACCCTAAACGGGCCGGGTCTGGGTCACGGGCCTTGCCCCGCGGGTCGGGTCCGGGTATGGAAAAACCCGGCCCGAACCCGACCCGTTGCCATTCCTACTCTTTCAACAACCCTCAAACCTTTCCTTAGTCTCCTCTATTTATAACCCAAAATTAGTGGAAGATTATAATTACTCTTACGGCCAGTGGGAACGAAGGTCCAATATTGTTATTGCTAAATGGAGATTTAGTTGGGAGTGGGGTGTGGCGAGAGTGGCATTGGAACTGGTTCCCACTTCAAGGGGGGAGGAAAGAGGTGATGTTCGGCGGCGGAATTTCTCATAGAGTCGCCGAGCATCCAGTACATGGCCTTCCCGAGCATTCACACACGCCGGAGGTGGGACGCGCCAGACAACTCCTTGAATTAATGAGCATCCCAAAACGACCGGCCCAACGGGTTCTGGGCCAAACATGATGCCATAAGATTTGTGCCCATGGCCCTAGTGGGCCATAAGCCCAGTTTCTGACGGGGGTGTCAAGAACCGTGGGTCATACTGTAGAGCCTGGGTTTAAGGCCCAAATGGCCCTGGAGGCCTGGTGCCGTACATAAATAATATCAAATTGACACAAAATTTGACATGTGTATTAAGAGAGTAAAGAACATGCAATTCAATAGTTAGATTTTCAAAATATGTAGTAATTTTTATTTTATTGAGTAAGGTTGTACCTTAAAGCTACAACCAATTTTGTAGCTAAATTTTTTCCATATCAAAAACACTAAATAAATCAAACTTCCTAACCAAAAAAAAAACCCCACCCATGTCACATTTAAAAAAAAAAAAAAACTTCATCGCACGCATGAAGCGTGATGAGGCTAATATGTGTATATATATAAATAAATTTTAAATCCGAATAACCTATTATGTATATATTATTTATATATAAAATATGTATGTAACATGATTCTTTTGATAAATGTTTATTTTCTCATATATAATAAAAATGCTTACACCAAGTTAATCTCTACATGCTCTCAAAAAAAAAAAAAAAAAAAAATCTTTACATAACTAAATATGACCCCTTTTTTTTTTTCATTCAATTTGATTGTAAGCTATGAATTATATTTTAAATTATATTGATCATTATTGGTATTTTTAAAACATTTTAGATCAATATTTTTATTAAAAAGGTAGAGATTACACTATTTGAGTATATCAATAGTTCTAAAAATTCTCAAATATATTAAAATATAATCAATTTTAAATAATTTAACGTCATTTTATACTCCCAACCATATATAAGTCCATATAAGAAACATATAACAATAATAAAAAATAAAGAAAACATTATTTTTAATAGATGACAAATGAAATATGGATTTCTAACTCTTGTGTGTTAAACAACAATCCTAATTTTTTTTCTCAAAAAAAAAAAAAACAATCCTAATTGTCCTTTATTTTAAAAAATAAAAATATGGAGTCCATATCTCTAATTCTCTAAATGCCAAATTTTTTTAAAAAAGAAGTTTATTTTTGGTAAGTAAAAAAAGGCTTCTATTAAATAGATTTAGTTAACTATTTCTTGAAGCGTGTATCTAGAAACATGTGTCTAACAAGTGTCTTGTACTAGATTGTAACTCATTTTCATATAGTGGATTGCCTTAGTCGGGGTGTGTCTCTTATAGTGGGTTTCCTTCTTCTTTTTTTGGCAAGTTATAGTGGGTTTCCTTATGAGTCATTCTCCACTATTTTTTCATTTGTCACCAAATCAATGTGTCTTTATTGTTTTATTACTTTATTTACTTATATTATGTTTGCTATTTTTGTACTTTAAATTTGATATTTGTGATTACGTAATTGGTTTAATTGGTAATAAATTGATAAACTAACTGCATAATTAATTTGGGGTCTAAACTTGTTGTCTCATGATCCACTTGATCGAACTAAATTACTTCTATTTCCATTGATTCGAATCAGGGTTCCTCTTTTATTGTTCCTAATGTCAGGATTGTGTGTGCCAAAACGATTAGTTCGATTTGATGCAAAATACTTCTCTATTTTTATTTGACTTACTTTTGTAGAAAGAAAAAAAAAATGAAAAAACTTTAAGAATAACATGCAAAAATTACTCTTAAGATTTTAGCTAATACAAAACACTACCAAGATTTTTTAAAAATATCCTATTTATTCTCTAAGTATAAACGATAGTTTATACTATTTGAAAGTTTTCATATTCCTTCAAATCCTCTACTTTCTTTTTTATCTCTGCTTACTATCCATTTAGCATTTGCTACCCAAACATTTCTTTGTGCATATAATTGCCATAAAGCGGTTACTGTGAGACCAATGCAGTCAAGACCAACTGTTCAACATATGCTATGGAGTCCAAGTTCTTTGAAAAGATTCAATTCTAAACCACTATTGAGATACCAACTTTGAATACATTTTTTATATCAAATTTCCTATCCATCCTGCTAACTGAAAATGCTAAAGGTCATGAGGCAAGAACATAACTAGTAACCATGCAAACTACAAATTAGGTATATGAGGAGAAAGAACACAAACAGTATTCAGAACCATTTGTAATTAGAGAATAAATTTGATCTTTTTTAAATTTCTTAAATAATAGTTTTATACAAACCCAAATCTTGGTTTTTGTATTTTACCATTTTAGTCACTATCAGAATAAAGCAACAAAGCACTAAACAAACCTTAAGAACAATATATAAAATTCTATTAGTAGACTTTTTCTGCTTGCTGGAACAGTCTTTTACAGTATTACTCATTTTTAGTTTGAAATTTGAATAGTTTCTTTTTGGAGTTTGTACTCATGAGTCCTGACAGATACTTGTCCACTGCGTGTCATGGTCCACCGTAGCTATTATCCTTATCTCCAGAAACTACAGTTGCTATTTGATACTTTTTTTTTTTTTTTTTGACAGAATACTTGCAACTAGTTACACATGCACCTAATTAATTCGAGCTGAACAGATTTGGCCCCATGGGTTCCTTGGGTTATAATTTTTAAAACATAACTAATGATCACATCAACCAAATGAGAAAAATGAAAGATAAAGGCCTGTTTAGTACATGCGTTTAAAAATATGTGTGAAAATATGTATAGATGAAAAAGTGTATAAAAATACGTGTAATGTTATTTAAAAACTAAGAATCGTTGTTTGAAACCACAAACCAAACACCCCCAAAACTTCTTATACGGAATAGCACAAATTCTTTAATTTGTTTACTCAAAAAAAAATTTTTCTTTAATTTAAATTCAACTATACAATTATATTAACCAATGTATAAAAAATAGTATTATTTTTTCAACTAGTACCGTAAATAATTTGAAAGGTTTATGAATTGTCTAGACTCAACTCAAAAGGAAGTTCATTTAAACTCATTTATCTAGTAAATAAGTTAAGGTAAAATTCAATTTTTAACTAAACTATTAAACATGTTAAGCCCAAAATGTAATAATTTATTTGTATAAACTCAATTTTCGTATATATAATATTATAATGACCGAACTGCAAGTATCAATGGTTGAAATGACATTTTTGGTCATTGGATCACTGGCATTTTGGTGGTTTGCTTGAAAAATTTTACTTGTCATATACACTTAAATATATTTTACTGCAAATTTTTACATGTAAATTTTTTACTTCAAGACAAACAGATTGTTAGTCAATGTATCTTAAATGCAATACATTAAGTTTCTCAATTGAATTCAAACACATAATTATTTTGAATTTAATTATCCTTGTAAAAGATAACATGGTTTAGATCAATTTAACTCAGTGTTTAAATTCAATTAGAAAAGTGAAGCTTTACTGTTAATTTTAAATATCCAAAAATATCAGAACTATATTGTTTTGGTCTGTTGGATTGTAACGGCGAAATTTTATTGGACAGCCACTAATGAAAAGCCCACACTGAATAAAGGCCAAAATTATAGGATTGATATATATATATATATATATATATATTTATACATATTTTAAGTTACACAGTCGAATTGAATAAATAAAGTTAACTTTAAGCATTTATATAGTTTATGATAAATTAAAGTAGGATCAAATTCAAAATTAGATTAAATTAACAATTATGAAAAAAAAAATTTGGTGGTTGTGACTGTGGGAATTGGAAAATTGTTACAATTATGAATATTTAATAATACTGTAAAGTCTTAAATAAATGACTATCTAGTCTATATTCACAACTTCACTGTTATTGGGAGGCCAAAAGACGTTATAGTCCTTGGCATCCCCACATTTGCTTGTTCAATTGACGTGAGTTATCTGACTTTGGCAATCAGAAGAAGTGAGAAAACTTTTAACTTGGTCCTTTTAAAAGCCCAAAAAAAAAATCCTTTAAAATTTTTTTTTTTTTTTAAGTTTACTTTCTCTGTCCCTATTTCTGACCGACGTTGTAGGTAAAAAAAAGTCTCTGACCGACGTTGTACATAGTACCACAAAAAGACAATAGTGCACGTACTCAAAAACCAAAAAGAAAGCCCAACGTCTCATATACGAATAAGGGTAATCTGGTCTTTTCAGTCTTCCTGAGAAGAAACCCAGTCCTACTTCCTACTACTAGTAGTTCTACGTCAGTTTGCATAACATACCAAGCTCCTATAAAACACAGCCAAACCCTTCACTCTATTTCTCACTCTCACCCACACAGCTTCCGAAAATGGCTTCCAGTTCCTTTGTCTTTCTCACTGCCACATTTCTTATCCTGTGCACCCTCACCAAAGCCACGAACCCAGGTCTCGTTCTAACCCTGGTTAACAACTGCCCCTTCATCGTCTGGCCAGCCATCCAGCCCAACTCCGGCAACCCAGTCCTCGAGCGCGGCGGCTTCGCTCTCCACACTGTCTCCCATCGCTCCTTCCCCGCCCCGACTCAACACTGGTCGGGTCGGATCTGGGCCCGTACCGGCTGCACCTACGCCAACAACCGCTTCTCCTGCGCTACCGGCGATTGCGGCAACCGCCTCGAGTGCAACGGCTTGGGCGGCGCCACCCCAGCCACTTTAGCTCAGTTCAGTCTCCACCATGGCAACACTGACCTCTCCTCCTACGCTGTTAGCCTCGTTGACGGCTTTAACGTCCCCATGACTGTGACCCCATATGAGGGTAAAGGCCAATGCCCTGTGGTTGGCTGCCGTACCAATCTGCTCAACACGTGTCCTGACAAACTCAAGCTCCGGTCACCGCCGGGTCAAGGTTCAGTTGTTGCTTGTAAGAGTGGGTGTCAAGCGTTTGGTACCGATGAACTGTGTTGTAGGAACCACTATAATAGCCCACAGACGTGTAGGGCTTCGACCTTCTCTGCGTTCTTTAAGCACGCTTGTCCTGCCACGTTTACTTATGCACATGACAGTCCGTCTCTCATGCATAAGTGCTCGTCGCCACGAGAGCTCAAAGTCATTTTCTGCCACTAGACAGAAGAGAGACCACGAGATATGCATGCATGCCCATCTTAATTTCATTCGGTTTAGTTTTTAAAATGGGAAAGTAAAAAAATAAAAATAAATAAATATGGTTTGGATTGTTATTGACATTTCGCTGTGTCTTATGCAATGGGCATATATGGTGCAAACTGCAAAGCCTCTTTCTTTTAGGATTGGAGTGGGGATGTAATCTTTTGGGGTTTGTCTAATGCATGTGTAATGTGTATGTGTGTAATTATTGGTTGCTTCTTCTCTCTCTCTTTCTTCCCTTAATGTAAATACAACAACATAGTGCTTAGCCAGTGGCTAATGAGCAAAAATTGCTCTCTTTTAGTCTTATGTAGTAAAGTTCAAACTTCAGACATAAAAAATGGTACTTCAATTTAAAATATTGTAATAGCAGCTGAACGGGTCTCAATAGTTATGAGTGCTTGTCCGCATGATCAGTTTTTCTGGACAGTGGATAATGTAACGTATGGTAAAGAGTAAAGGCAGGAAACAGCACGTTGGGAATTTGTGCCCGTCGAAAAAATACATATTTGTATCGCATACAAAACATATACAGCAGAAAATTAACGGATCTACTTCATTCACAATTGATAACATTTATTATGAAAATTTCAGAATTTAAGAATAAGAGAGTGTACTTTAGTGTGGTGAATTTCAAAACCAAAGATCAGAAATTCTTGAGAACACTTTTAATCTTCACTACAATTTCACTTATGCCCAAAAAGTGTGGTCTCTCAATCAGTTTCTATGAATTTGTTTAAGGGAGAATGAGAGAGTGTCTAACACTCACATACAAACCATTTCATGTTCTTATAAAAATTATGTATGTTTCTCTCCTTATAACTGATTATCTAATTGGGCTAACTTTTTAGGCTTTTCCAATTGAGTTTTAGTATGTGGCTTGGAGTGGGACCAAAAGAGAACAAATAAGAGTCTAGCTCCAATAGGCCTTGGGCTTTTCTGTCAATTCTTGACAAATCCAAAGTTACCATTAATTATATTTAATACCACTATATAAATATAATTGCACTCTAGGCTTTATTAATAAATTATATCTCAAGACTTTATTGTACATACAACCCCTTCATAAAATATTCGTAGTAATATAAAGTTATAAATGTAGACTACCACTTTGTAGATTACTACATCTTAATCCTTGAGTACTCGATTTAACCCTTTAAGTTGTTTATCATATATTTATGAAATCCAATTTCATAAATATATACTTTAGTAATTCTTTACTAAAGTGGTTAGGCCTAACTCTCTGAATAACCGAACCCATTAAACTTATCTCAAGGGAATATTTTATATCTCCATTAAGAGATTATGAATTCCATCTTGAGAATTTATGTTCCATCAACACTAAATATTGCTGCCCAACATACTGAGGTTTTGACCGTTACTTTAGATCTCACTCCTGATATATCAAAGCAACCTACATTTCATGATTAGGTCCATTATTCTATCAGGATTAAGAGTTCATATAAATATAAGTCGTGAGATTTATTATTCATTTGACAAGTGTTAGGAGAATAATAAATCTCACAGCGGTCCAGTTCAATATGTCTTAACTCTTTAAACATATCAACACATCAACTAGAAGTCTCCACTTCCATGATCAAGACAAATCATCTTAGTTGATATGTTATAGTCTTCGCAGATGAAATGCTCAATTTCATCACCGACTACGAACTAAAATTCTGAGTTTACAAAAAACTTATGATTTATGTCCTCTATGACTATTCACATAAATCATATATTATGCATCTCATGGACTATATGATAATGTTCAAATATTCATGTTACCATTATTTTAGATAATAGTAAAACAACTTTATTAATCACAACATTAAGTCATACATAATGTTATACATAATAACGTACATAGTATCATACAATAGGATTTAAGGGTACTAATCCTAACTATCTACCACTTGCCCTAAAGACTATTGTGCACTAATCTAACTCTCATTCCCTCCAAATGTGACTCGTCCTTCGAGGCAAGGCTTTGGTAAGAGGATTTGCTATATTATTTGCACTTTCAATCTTTGCTACTACTACATCTCCATGAGCAACAATGTCTCGAATGATGTGGTACTTTCTCTTAATATACTTTCCTTTCTTATGATTCCTTGGATCTTTGGATTGTGCAACCGCTCCACTATTGTCGCAAAACAATGTGATAGAAACTTGCTCCATTCTCATAACACCAAGATCATAAAGGAATTTCTTGAGCCAAACAGCTTCATTTGCCGCTTCACAAGCAGCAACATACTCAGCTTCCATGGTGGAGCTAGCAATACAAGATTGTTTAACACTTCTCCAATTTATGGCTCCACCTCCCAAGGTGAACACACAACCTGAAGTGGACTTTCTGAAATCAAGATTTAATTGAAAATCTAAATCTGTATAGCCAATGGGAATCAAATCCTCACACCGGTAAACAAGCATATAATCTCTCCTTTTCCGTAGATACTTGAGAATATACTTTACAGCTTGCCAATGTTTTGGTTCTAGATTTGATTGATATCGGCTGACTAGGCCAACTAAATAACGAATATCTGGTCTAGTACAAAGCATGGCATACATGAGACTTCCTACTGCAGAAGCATAAGGGACTTGTCTTTTCATATTTTCTTCCTCTTGAGTCTTAGGCCTTTGGTCATTAGACAGAGGAACTCCATGTAAAAGGAAACAATCATTTCTTGGAATTTTCATGCTAAACCGTTCTAGAACCTTATCTATATACCCAGCTTGTGACAAACCTAACATCTTATTCTTGCGATCTCGCCAAAGCTTGATCCCTAGAATAAAGTTAGCCTCACCCAAGTCCTTGATATCAAATTAGCTTGAAAACCAAACCTTTATCGATGACATTACCCCTACATCATTTCCAATGAGTAGAACATCATCAACATAAAGCACTAGGAACATTACTACTTTGTCTTGATGTCTTTTTTACACACATGGTTCATCAAGATTTTGTTTAATACCAAATGACTTGATTGTTTGATCAAATCTGATGTTCAATGACTTAGATGCTTGCTTAAGTCCATAAATGGACATTTTCAACTTGCATACCATATGCTCTTGGTTCTTTGCTATGAAACCTTCCGGTTGCATCATATAGATTTCTTCTTCAAGATTGCCATTTAGAAAAGCAGTCTTGACATCCATTTGCCAAATCTCATAATCATAATGAGCAACAATGGATAAGAGAATTCTAATAGATTTAAGTATTGCTATTAGTGAAAAGGTTTCTTCATAATCAATACCTTCTTTTTATGTATATCATTTCGCCACTAGCCTTATTTTAAATGTTTCAACCTTTCCATCTATCTCTCTCTTCCTCTTGTAAACCCATTTGCAACCAACAGGTTTAATGCCGTTAGGCGCCTTTATAAGATCCCAAACTTGATTGGAATACATAGAATCTAATTCAGATTTCATAGCTTTGTCCCAATGATGTGCATCTATATCATTCTTTGTCTCTTCATAAGTGTAGGGATCCGATTCAGCCTCTTCTGAGATAGCTTCATAAGTTTCTCCCAAACCTATAAATTTTATAGGAGACCGAACAATTCTCCCACTACGACGAGGCACCTATGTACTAGTCATTTTATGAGTAATATCTTGTGGTGTATCTAATACAGCCACATCATCCTTAGTTTCATCCATTGTTTGTTCATTTACAAGTTCATTCATTTCAGCCAAAAAAACTCTACTTCTAAGAGTAAAATTATTCATATAGTCATTTTCCAAGAATTTAGCATTTGTACTAACAAAAATTTTGTTATCTTTACGACTATAGAATAAATAACCCCTAGTTTCTTTTGGATAACCCACAAGCAAAACACACTTCTGATTTTGGTTCCAACTTATCAGGCTTCCCTTTTAACACATGTGCTGGACAACCCCAAATGTGGAGATATTTCATACTAGGCTTACGCTCACTCCACAATTCCATGGGTGTTTTGGGAACAGATTTTGATGGAACTAAATTCAAAAGATGTATTGTTGTATTTAAGGCATAACCCCAAAAAGAAATCAGTAAAATTGAGTAACTCATCATGGACCTAACCATTTCCAAAAGAGTCCTATTCCTTCTTTCTGCTACACCATTTTGTTAGGGAGTTCCAGGCGCAGTCAATTGGGATACAATCCCATTTTGAGTCAAGTAATTCTTGAAATTCCCAAGAAGGTATTCGTCACCACGATCAGATCGAATGGCCTTTATGTGTTTACCTAATTGATTCCAAACCTCAGCCCTAAACTCTTTGAATTTTTCAAAGGCTTCAGACTTCCGTTTCATTAGGTACACATAACCATATCTTGAGTAATCATCGGTAAAAGTGATGAAGTACTCATAACATCCTTTTGCTTGGGTTGACATAGGACCACATACATCCGTATGAACCAATTCAAACAACT
Organism: Notholithocarpus densiflorus; assembly: GCA_030021035.2. NCBI lineage: Eukaryota > Viridiplantae > Streptophyta > Magnoliopsida > Fagales > Fagaceae > Notholithocarpus > Notholithocarpus densiflorus. The sequence continues at coordinate 148,826 of JARYZH020000352.1, forward strand.
CTTTGGCTCTTCTACCTTTTGCATTAAAAGGTCGTTTGGTCATTTTGCCTTCCAAACAAGATTCACAAACTGGAAATTTATTGAAGTCCAATGACTCTAAGAGTCCATCTTTGATTAGTCTTTGAATTTTGTTTGGATTAATATGACCCAAACGCAAGTGCCAGAGATATGCATCATTAGTAGAAGGAAACTTTCTCTTTAACGATTTTACATGAGAGTCATTATCTAATTAAGAATTATATAATTCATACTTATCAGGAGTTAAAATATAAAGACCATCAACAATATTGCCAAAACAGATAAACACTTTATCCTTCTTTATTACAACATTGTCTTTAAGGATAACACAATATCCATGTTTACCTAAATAAGTAGTAGAAATTAAATTTCTACGAACATTAGGTACATACAAACAGTCTTCCAATATTAAAACTCTAGATTCAAAGCTTAAATTAACAATTCCAACAGCTACAACCGGAATCCTGCTCCCATCAGCCAAAGTAAGAAACAATTACCCTTCATTAAGCTTTCTGGTCTCCTGGAACCTCTGCAAAGAATTGCAGATATGATAAGTACAACCTGAATTCACACACCAGGAATTCGTGGGATTATGTACTAAACATATTTCAAGGAGGAATGAACTTTTCATACCCTTATTATTAGCAGCTTTGAATTTTGGACAATTCCTCTTCCAATGTCCTTTCTCACCACAATGGAAATACTTTCATTTGATCTTCTTTCCTTTGTCGGCAACCCCTAAGGAAATTTGTTTACCATCTTTCTTAGTGAAGTCCTTCTTCTTCTTTTTCTTACCCTTGCCTTTCGACTTAGGTTGAGAAGTAGAAGCTTCAGCCATATTAGCATCAACACTAGATGTACCAAGAATGTCTTTCATCGCTACCAATTCATTCATTAATTCAAACAGTAAATAAATCTTTTTATTCGTATTATAATTAAGTCTGAATTCCTTGAATGATTCTGGTAGTGACTGGAGTATCATATCCACTTGGGATTGTCCATCAATATCGGCACCTAAAACTTTCAGTGTATTCAGATTAGAGATCATTGTAAGACAATGCTCCCTTACTGAACTGCCTTCAGCCATTTTGGTATTATAAATTTGTCTCATAGTTTCTTGCCTTACAAAACGGCCTTGCTCACCAAACATCTCCTTTAGACTTAGCATTATGTCCGAAGCTAGTTCTACATTCTGCATTTGATGCTGTAAAACATTTTAGATAGATGTTAGGATATAGCACTTAGCCATCTCATTAGATTTCTGCCAACGATCATATCGCTGTTTTTCCTCAGGAAGAGCATCTAATGAAGGAAAACTAGTACATGGTTGAGTAAGCACATATTTGTGCTCTTCAGCTGTAAGAACAATGTCCAAATTTCTTTTCCAGTCAATATAGTTGGATCCAATCAGTTTGTTTTGATTAAGAATAGTAACAAGTGGGCTAAATGATGCCATGATCAAATCTGAAAATAATAATCATGAATATAATAAGTAAACTGGACATTATCAATTTAGCATATAAACATATAGTATCGAACCTTAATAAAACCATAATATAATATACGCAACGACAACCTAATCTCATGTTTAAAATTCCTTGGAAGCAAGTAAATTATAAACATTATGATTGATTGAGAACTATTCTCATTATTAGTGCTATCATGATAACTCTTATCAAATACTAATAACATGCCGTATTTTCTTTAGCCTCTAAGTAATAATGACATAGCTACGAAAGGGATATTAACATTAAACTTAGTCTAGTGTACACCATTGACTGAATTCTATGTGAATCATAAAGTAACTCCACAGTAGCGTGGTCGTTCTTAATGTAAAAACACATATTATTCATCATTAAGAAGTTTAATCTGTAGCACCATGAATTAAACACCCTCCGAAGGGAGCAAGGCATATATGCCAATGCGAGGTGCTTAATCACACTACTATAAACCGACAATGGAGGCCGTGAGATCCAACCCTTGTATCTCTCTTCCACTAGATGTTTTAAATTAAAGGTTTTTACTTTGTAAACATGTGTAATCTAATTACACAGAGTCTTGCACTTTATACAATTGAAAACACTTAGAAAAACCAAACTTCAGAAGCACTTTCACGAGAATCTTGCGACTAAGCTCTTCCGGCAAAAATGGGTTAAGGCAAAAAAGTGAAAACCCAAAAATTAGACAGAAACTTTCGCGACTGTCTCACGACTGTTTCGCGAGTAAAGCTCACCTGCGAAAAGTTTTGTGCTTTAAAGGCATTTTTCACGAGTAACTTCGCGAGAAGGTAACCCACAAAAAACGCTTGTTTTCAGTTTTTAAAGGGCAGATGTAGACAGTTTTCAACGATTTTTCATGAACAAACAACCACCATATGAACATAATATATAGAATTTGATATCAAAACTGAATTCCATTGATGTTATAGCCTTAAAATTCAATTCAACATACTTAAATTCAAATTTAAACAATATCATAACATCAATATTAGTTTTCATCAAACCATAGTTTCAAAAACCATGCAAAAAATTAAATATATATAATCTTCTAACATCATAAAACTATTATCTCTAATTCCAAAACTCACAAAAACATGTTATACAAATTCGAAATTGAAGACCGCTTTGATACCAATTGTTGGAAAAATACATGTTTGTATCGCATACAAAACATATGTATCGGAAAATTAACGGATCTACTTCATTCGCAATTGATAACATGTACTATGTAAATTTCAGTAATCATCAATGTAAGTAATGAAATACTCATAGTCTCCTCTTACTTGGATTGACATAGGACCACATACATCTGAATATACTAGTTCTAGCAACTCTTGGGCTCTTCTACCTTTTGCATTGAAAGGTCGTTTGGTCATTTTGCCTTCCAAACAAGATTCACAAACTGGAAAATCATCAAAGCCCAATGGCTCTAAGAGACCATCTTTGATAAGTCTTTGAATCCTATTTGAATTAATATGACCCAAACGTAAATGCCAAAGATATGCACCACTAGTAGAAAGAAACTTTCTCTTTAATGATTTCACATGAGAGTTATTATCTAATTCAGAATTATATAATTCATGCTTATCAGGAGTTAAAATATAAAAACCATCCACAATATTGCCAAAACAGATAAACACTTTACCCTTCTTTATTACAACATTGTCTTTAAGGATAACACAATATCCATGTTTACCTAAATAAGTTGCAGAAATTAAATTCCTACGAATATTAGGTATATATAGACAGTCTTCCAATATTAAAACCCTAGATTCAAAACATAAATTAAACACTCCAACAGCTACAACCGAAATCCTGCTCCCATTAGCCAAAATAAGAAACAATTCCCCTTCTTTTAGCTTTTTGGTCTCCTGGAACCCCCGCAAAGAATTGCAAATATGATTAGTACAACCTGAATCCACACACTAGGAATTCGTGGGATTTTGTACTAAACATATTTCAAGAAAGAATGAACTTTTCATACCCTTATTATTGGCAGCCTTGAATTTTGGACAATTCCACTTCCAATGTCCTTTCTCACCACAATGGAAACACTTTCCTTTGATCTTCTTTCCTTTGTCGGCAACCCTTAAGGCAATTTGTTTACCATCTTACTTGGTGAAGACCTTCTTCTTCTTTTTCTTACCCTTGCCTTTCGACTTAGGTTGAGAAGTAGAAGCTTCAGCCATATTAACATCAACACTAGATGTACCAAGAATGCCTTCCGCCGCTACCAATTCATTCATTAATTCAGACAATGAATAAATCTTTTTGTTCATATTATAATTGAGTCTAAATTCCTTGAATGATTCCAGTAGTGACTGGAGTATCATATCCACTTGGGATTCTCCATCAATATCGGCACCTAAAACTTTCATTGTATTCATATTAGAGATCATTATAAGACAATGCTCCCTCAGCCTTCAGCCATTTTGGTATTATAGATTTGCCTCATAGTTTCTTGCCTTCCAGAACAGCCTTGCTTACCAAATATCTCCTTCAGACTTAGCATAATGTCCGAAACTAGTTCTACATCTTGCATTTGATGCTGTAGAACATTTAAGATAGATGCTAGAATGTAGTACTTGGCCATTTCATTAGATTTCTGCCAACGATCATATCGTTGTTTTTCCTCAAGAAGAGCATCTAATGAAGGAAAGCTAGGACATGGTTGAGAAAGCACATATTTGTGCTCTTCAGTTGTAAGAACAATGTCCAAATTTCTTTTCCAGTCAACATAGTTGGATTCAGTCAGTTTGTTTTGATTAAGAATAGTAACAAGTGGGCTAAATGATGCCATGTTCAAATCTGAAAATAATAAACATGAATATAATAAGTAAACTGGACATTATCAATTTAGCATATAAACATATAATATGGAACCTTAATAAAACCATAATATAATATATGCAACGACAACTCAATCTCATATTCAATATCCCTCAGCATAGAGTGAACATTAAACACTATGATTGATTGAGAACTATTCTCATTATTAGTGCTATCATAATAACTCTTATCAAACACTAATAATATGCCGTTATACATTTGGCCTCTAAATAATAATAGTAAGAACTCAGCATAGAGGATACTATAATATTTAGTCTAGTGTATACTATTGTCTAGAATCATCTGTAGCCATATTTCATCCCCTTAACAGGCTTATTTTGTAGTACCATGATACGAAACTCCCTCCGCATGGGATGCAAATCTCGAAGCTAAGATAAATTGTTTGATCAAACCACTATAAACCAAGAAGTTCAACTTTGTAGGACCATGAAATAAATACTCTCTGCATGGAATGCAAAGCTCGAAGATAAGACAAAGTATATATTTTACACTACTATGAACCGACAATAGAGGCCATGAGACCAAACCCTTGTATCTCTCTCCCACTAGATATTTTAAAAGAAAGTATTTTAATTATAAAACATGTGTAATCTAATCACACACAGCCTTGCACTTTATACATTTGAAAACACTTAGGAAAAATTCAAAAATCCCTTCAGAAGCATTTTCACGAGAATCTCACGATTAGGCTCTTCCCACGAAAATGAGTTAAGGTAAAAAAATGAAAACACAAAATTTAGACAGAAACTTTCGCGACTGTCTCGCAACTGTTTCGCAAGTAAAGCTTACCCACGAAAAGTTTTGGGCTTCAAAGACATTTTTCCCGAGTAACTTCACGAGAAGGTAACCTGTGAAAAACGTGTATTTTCCGTTTTTAAAAGGCAAATGTAAACATTTTTCAACGGTTTTTATGAACAAACAACTACCATATGAACATAATAGATAGAATTTGATATCAAAACTGAATTCTATTGATGTTATAGCCTTAAAGTTCAATTTAACATACTTAAATTCAAATTTAAACAACATCATAAAATCAATATTAGTTTTCATCAAACCATAGTTTCAACAATCATGCAGAAAATTAAATATATAATCTTCTGTTAATGATATATTTTGTGTAATTGGCTAATCCTTTGACAAAACGCACTTTACTTGTATTTGGGTAGATCTAGGATGTGTTTAATACTTCAAGAAACATGTTATTCAAGTCTAGTATTAAAGCCATGAAGATTGGACCAAGAAACAAGTGAAGAAAAGTTGTTCATTAAAGTTGAACAGATAGCTCAACACATACGGATAGATATCTCGACAGCTGCTCGACACCTCTCGACAGCTAGGCTATCTATCGAGATCTTCAGTTGATTGTTATCGCAATCTCGACACCTCTCGATAGCTGGTGGATCGATCGAGAAAGTTCTTGTCTCCTCGACAGCTCCTCGATAGCTTCTCGATAGTTGTATCTGTCGAAGTTTAAATCTCGACACCTCCCGATCGATCGAGGTTACGGGAATTCAGATTTCCAGATCTGATTTTCGGCCTATGCTGAAATATATGTGTAGGGTTTCTTTTCTCACAACCCTAAACCTATATAAGGCTTATTTTAGAGGCCGTCACATAAGAGAATACAAGGAGAACATATGCAAAAGATGACCGATGCCTTATTCTCTCTGAAAGAAGTTACTGTGTCTTTGCGCCTTAGGGTTTTGTAATCAAGTGCTTCTTGATCTTCATTGTTGATAAAGTGAAGAACTTTGCAGCTAACATCTTCTTCTAGTTGGTGATTAAAGTCACGTACTGGGATCCGCGCAATTGGTTAGTCACGTACTGGGATTCGTGCATCAAAGGGTGGCATTCATATATTGAAGAGTTCAGAGGTTCTGAAGCGGTATAAGGTTTCTGCAGCGAAATAAGGTTTCTGCTATGAGTTCATCTATGGGGATTGTAGAGTTTAGGGACAAAGGTTTTGTACTAGATCTGAAACTTCTCTTTACTATAGTGGATTGCTTTTCGAGAAGGTTTCCTCCTAGGTTTTTTACTGTGAAACTAGTTTGTTTCATTGGTTTTCCTGGGTCATCATATCTTGTCTTATTTATTTTTTCGCTGCAAGATTTTGACATGATTTTGATGTTTGTTTGTTTTAACAAGTTTTATACATAATAAATCTAATTAACAACTTAGGTTTAAAACTTATAAATTCTATCAACCAGGGTCTAAATTTTCCAACAAGTGGTATCAGAGCGGGTTCACTCTGATTGGATTAATTTCCTGAGTGTGATCCTTAACCCCTGTTGTCATGGATCATGGATAATCTCTTTTGATTCCTCCTTTATTTGATGAAACTAATTATGCGTACTGGAAAGTTCGTATGAAAGTTTTTTTGCAGACTCTAGGTGAACAGGTATGGCAAGTTGTTGAAGTTGGCTAGATTAAGCCAAAGGAAGCGCTGGTGGATTGGGATGATGCAACAATCATAGCGACAAATTTCAACAGTAGGGCATTGAATGCTTTGTTTTGTGGGGTGACCAATGAGGAATTCAAGAGAATATCATCCACGAAAGTTGCCAAGGAAACTTGGACCATTCTTGAGACCACCTATGAAGGTACCAAGGCAGTAAAGACTGTGAAGCTTCAAAAACTCACTAGTAGTTTTGAAGAAATAAAGATGGAGGAGGATGAGACCTTTGATGAGTTTTATGCTAAACTCAAGGATATTGTAAATTCTGCCTTCAATCTTGGAGAATTTATAGCAGAATCCAAAATTGTTAGGAAAATCCTTAGGTCCTTATTTGAAAGATTTCATGCCAAAATCATTGCCATTGAAGAAGTCAAGGACATTGATCAAATTCCTTTGACTGAGCGTGTAGGGAACCTTCAAACCTATGAGATGAGATTAGGTTTAATGGGAAAAGGTAGAAAGAGTAGAAACTTGGCTCTTAAGGGTATAAAGGAAAAGATTGAGGACTCTGAAGATGAAGATGAAAGTGAAGATGAAGATGAAGATGATGATGAGGATGAGGATCTAACCTTCATAACTAATGAGATTATCAAGCTTCTTCAATTTATGAAAAAGGATAAAGGCAAACTTCCTAGGAAATCTAAATCCTCTAGGAAAGGTAAGAATGAGAAACCCCTCATCCAATGCCATGAGTGCAAAGGTTTTGGTCATATGAGGATAAAGTGCCCAAACTAACTCATGAAGGAAAAAACCAAGGAGTCAAAAGATAAAGGGTTGGTTACTACCTGGAGTGATACTGAGAATGACTCTTCTAATGAGTATGTGGGTGAATGTAGTCACGCTATGGCCTTTGCTGCCTCAACTGATAAGATGATTGTGGAAAGTGCCAGTGACAATAAGGATTCATTTGATGATGAAGTACCCAAGAAGATGACCCTTCAAGAAGCCTATGATAAGTTATGTACTGAATTTGTAAAATCTGAGAAGACTTCTTATCTTTGTAGAAAATAGCTTAATGAGGTAAAAACTGAAAAAGCTGATATGTTAGTCAAACAAGATGAGACTACAAGGTTAGTTGAGACTCTTGTTATGGAGAACACCTCATTAGAAGAGAATGTTAAGAATCTCGAGGTTGAGCTTAGTCAAGCTAGAACTCAAATAGAGAGGATGTCTAGTGCAAAGCTTGATGAGGTATTGAGTGCTCAAAAGCCTAGTTCTGATAAAACTGGCTTAGGATATGCTGTTTCCTCCAGCCCCTCCTCTTCCACAGCTTCTAAATTAAGGATTGTCTTTATGCTCCAATCTGAGAAATGTGATAAAGGTATGAAATCCAAAACTATTTTGGCTAATTCTAAATCCTTTGTTAGACCTCATGTTTGTCACCATTGTGGTGTTCCTGGACACATTTGTCCTAATTGCTTTAAGTTGTATCCTCATAAGCAATTGTCCAAATGGTCACAGGTTTCCTCTCAAGGACCTACACCTTTGTTTGGAGAGTTATTAAAAATTTTGAGCTTTTTAACTCAATTTCAGGAGAATTCTAATTCTTCTATGTCCTTTAGTAGACATACTAGTACACGTGCCTTTTCATCTTCACAGCCAAAGACTCGTGCTGTGTGAGTGAAAAATGAACCTAAGACTTAATTGTCTTTTTTGTTTGTCCTATGCTTTAATTCTTTCTAAATAAAGTAGGACTCTCTGTACTTGATTTCTTGTCTGCTTTTGGAATCATGCTTTCATGCATCTGCACCCTTCTATCATGCCTTCATGCATATGCATCTTTCTTTCTGCTTTCATATTGTTTGTCTGTTTTTTTTTTTTGGTTATTTAGTTTTTATTTTGTTTTGTTTTCAAAATAAAAATAAAAAAAAAATCAAAAAAATACGAAAATAGTGTGTATTTTGTGTACATTGGTACTTGTGTACCTTGGATGACCATTAAAACAAAGTTTTCTAAACTTTGTATCTCTTGTAACTTAAATGAGCATCTCTATGCACAACTAAGCAAGTGAGCTTTGTGCCTCTTGTTTGTGATGAGTAAGATTAAGTTTTCTCTTGTACTTAACACTCATATCACTCTTTTTTACGGGAAGGATTAGAAAATCCTAAGAGAAAGGCATAAATAACCATCTCACCACTATTGCCCACCAATCATAATATGACACCTGTATACTTTGGCATAGCAAAAGTGCAGTGTCAATGACATTTGTGTGCTTCGGCATAGCAAAATTAGAATGTCAAATACTTAACATAATTGGGTATTTATTTTCTATCTCTTATATGCCCATGTATGATTTGCTTAAATAAAAATATGCAAAGAAAAAAAAAGTAAAAGGATAAAAAATGCTTTAAATATGATTGCAAGCGTATATTCTAGGAGATGTGGGAGTTATAGGATGTACCTCGAAGGTGATAATCTCTATCAAACAGTTATGATTGTGTGTAAGTTAAAGTGATTTTCTCATATCTCAAATTGTCATAACATGTTGACACATTTGCAATCTTGCGATGTTTTTCACACACAACACGCAATATTCTTTGCTACTTTTTATACATGTGCAGGTACAATGTGATTTGGCCATCACAAGGTTTACATGTGATAATGTATGCTCACTAAATTGTCTTGATTTGTTTTTAAAATATAAAATTGGTTAGACTTGTTTAGTGTGTGTGTGTGTTTTGAGATCTATGTGCTTAACATTTTTCTTGTTGAGAAGATTTGTTTTTCACATGTTTTGCATCCTTCTATTATCTTGTCATCCATAACATCTTATTTCATTACATTCATGCATTTATATAAATTTCTTGTGCCCCCTTGATCATCCTTGATAATTTTTTTATGTCTCTTGGGTGAAACTTTCTAGTTTCTTATACCCTTTGTCAATCATGACAAAAAGGGGAGAAATTGTGATGTGGTTTTTTTTTTTTTAAGATTCTACATGTTAGGAGGAGAAATACGTTCCTTTGTAAGGGGGAGTTGTGTTTCATCTTGTTAGGGGGAGTGCTTACCTCCTTCTTCTTGTACACCGGTCTTGTGACCATGTTTACATACATTGTGCATATCTTTGATATATATATGATGATGTATGTCTTCTTCACCTATCATTATATGTGTTGTTTCTTTTTTTTTCTTTATACACATGTTTCTTATACTTGTATGCTATCTATTATTTCTGTTTCACACAAAGATTCCTTGATGAGTTTTGTTTAAAGTGTTTCAGAAATACAGATTGTCAAAGTCTTTTTGCCATAGACTCTCTTCTTGCAAAGTTTTTCAATAGTTTGTGTTAGGATAGATTTTATTGTATTCAACAAGTGAATATGAGTTGAGTGATTTATGACTTCTCTCATATGTTCATTTGTTTGTTGTGGTTTTGTCACGGATTGCCAAAGGGGGAGATTGTTAAGAACATATTTTGTGTAATTGGCTAATCCTTTGACAAAATGCACTTTACTCGTATTTGGGTAGATCTAGGATGTGTTTAATACTTCAAGAAACATGTTGTTCAAGTCTAGTATTAAAGCCATGAAGATTGGACCAAGAAACAAGTGAAGAAAAGCTGTTCATTAAAACTGGACAGATAGCTCGACACTTGCAGACAGATAGCTCGACACTTGCGAACAGATATCTCGACAGCTGTTCGACATCTCTCGACAGCTAGGCTATCTATGGAGATCTTCAGTTGATTGTTATCGCAATCTTGACACCTCTCGATAGTTGGTGGATCGATCGAGAAAGCTCCTGTCTCCTCGACAGCTCCTCGATAGCTTCTCGATAGTTGTATCTGTCGAAGTTTAAATCTCGACACCTCCCGATCGATCGAGATTACAAGAATTCAGATTTTCAGATCTGATTTTCGACCTATGTTGACATGTATGTGTAGGGTTTCTTTTCTCATAACCCTAGACCTATATAAAGCTTATTTTAAAGGCCGTCACATAAGAGAATACAAGGAGAACATATGCAAAATGTGACTGATGCCTTATTCTCTCTGAAAGAAGCTACTGCGTCTTTGCGCCTTAGGGTTTTGCAACCAAATGCTTCTGGATCTTCATTGTTGATGAAGTGAAGAACTTTGCAGCCAACATCTTCTTCTAGTTGGTGATTGAAGTAACGTACTGGGATCCGCGCAATTAGTTAGTCACGTACTGGGATTCGTGCATCAAATGGTGGCGTTCATATATTGAAGAGTTCAGAGGTTCTGAAACGGTAGAAAGTTTCTGCTGTAAGTTCATCTACGGGGATTGTAGAGTCTAAGGACAAAGGTTTTGTACTAGATCTGAAACTTCTCTTTACTATAGTAGATTGCTTTCCGAGAAGGTTTCCCCCTAGGTTTTTTACTGTGAAACTAGTTTGTTTCATTGGTTTTCCTGGGTCATCATATCTTGTCTTATTTATTTTTCCGCTGCATGATTTTGACATGATATTGATGTTTGTTTGTTTTAACAAGTTTTATACATAATAAATCTAATTAACAACTTGAGTTTAAAACTTGTAAATTCAATCAACCGGGGTCTAAATTTCCCAACATCTTCTAAAATCATGAAACTATTATCTTTAATTCTAAAACTCACAAAAAACATGTTATACATATTCGAAATTGAAAACCCGCTCTGATACCATTTGATGGAAAAATACATGTTTGTATCGCATACAAAACATACGCAGCGGAAAATTAACGGATCTACTTCATTCGCAATTGATATTAGAGAGTGTCTAACACTCACATACATACCATTTCATGTATATCATTACAAAATTCTGTATGTTTCTCTCCTTATAACTGATTATCTAATTGGGCTAGCCTTTTGGGTCTTTCCAATTAGGCTCTATTATGTGGCTTGGAGTGGGATCAAAAGGGAACAAATAAGACACTAGCTCCAATGGGCCTTGAGCTTTTCTGTCTACTCTTGACAAGTCCAAAGTTACCATTAATTATATTTAATACCACTATAAAAATATAATTGCACTCTAAGTCTTATTAATAAATTATATCCCAAGACGTTATTGTACATGCAACCCATTCATAAAATATTCGTAGTAACACAAAGTCATAAATGTAGACTTCCACTTTGTAAATTACTACATCTTAATCCTTAAGTACCCGGTTTAATCCTTTAAATTATTCATCATATATTTATGAAATTCAATTTCATAAATATATACTTTAGTAACTATTTACTAAAGTAGTTAGGCCTAACATTCTAAATAACAAACTCATTAAACTTATCTCAAGAGAATATTTTGTATCTCCGTTAAGCGACTATGAATTCCAACTTGAGAATATATGTTCCATCAACACTAAATGTGGTTGCCCAACATACTGAGGTTTTGACTGTTACTTTAGATCTAACTCCTGATATATCAAAACAACATACACTTCATGATCAGGTCCATTATTCTCTCAGGATTAAGAGTTCATGTAAATATAACTCGTGATATTTATTATTCAATTAACAGTCGTTAGGAGAATAATAAATCTCACAGCGGTCCAGTTCAATATGTCTTAACTCTTAAAACATATCAACACATCAACTAGAAGTCTCCACTTCCATGATCAAGACAAATCATCTTAGTTGATATGTTATAGTCTTCGCAGATGAAATGTCCAAATTCATCACCGACTACGAACTAAAATTCTGAGTTTACAAAGAACTTGTAATTTATGTTCTCTGTGACTTTTCACATAAATCACATACTATGCATCTCATGGACTATATGATAATGTCCGAATATTCATGTTACCATTATTTTAGATAATAATAAAACAACTTTATTAATCACAACATTAAGTCATACATAATGTTATACATAATAACGTACATAGCATCATACAATAGGATTTAAGGGTACTAATCCTAACTAATGATGCACAGAAAATCAGTAAGCTGAATGCTCCGGGTTTCAAAGATCTAACCACTCTTTGGAATGCCTGAAAAAGAAAACACACTATCAAAGGTGACCGGGGTGCACCGGCCAAGAAACCTCCGATGCTTAAGTTAGTTTCTCTTTAAGATTCTGGAATTTTAACTTTTTAGGAATTGTAAAAACCTACCTTCATCTGGTTCGAATGGGGTGTTTATATAGGATGCTCTTGGAACGGTTATTTAATTTGTAACTTCCCCTGTATTTGAGGAAGTCAGAGGGTTCAAGGATAACTTCTACAACCGCCATGAGAGTTATCATATTTCATCTTCTATAACTGTTATTGGCAGTTAAGTACTCAGTAGGAAGATATAGTAATGAACCGGAGCCTTACTCATGCCTTGGAATAATAACACGTGGTTCAACTTACTAGTTTGTGTAGATAATCTTCCTTGGAATTTTTCCAAGTGTTGGGGATCGTCCTGGTACAATCCTCATGGACGACCATAAGCCTATGGACGACTGTTTTGTTAAGCATAGCTACTCTTGTCTTCCTGGCCTAGACAACTCCTATGGACGAGTTTGGAGTTCATCAGTTCTTAGTTCACCATCAGTTACCCCCTTGTCCAGGGGTCGTCTAAGGTACTATATAGCCTAACGCTACTTTTTGGGACGTGTGTCCTTATGTCAGGGGTCAAGTATGCCACGTGTCATAATCTTATTGGTGACTAGTCACGTCAATTTATTTTTTCAAGGAGTATGCCACGTGTCATCTTTTGGTTGGTCACGTCGTTTCAAATGCCAAATTCTACTGCCTATAAATAGTAGAATCCCTCTCCTACCCCTCACATTTCTGAGATTTTCTTCTTTGCAATTTTTCGTCCTAAAGCCTTGTCTAGAAGTGTTTCCTTGTCCTTAGTTCTCCTCCGTCTAAAGCCAAGTAGTCTCCTCATCCTCATTCTTAGGTTTTCCTTCAAATTTCAACATGTCTGAAGTTGTTGTCTCCTCGTCTAGTAATAATGTAGATAAAGCTATAGACGAGTACCATGACTCCACCAATTATAGTGGCTCTAGTAGCAACAGTAATAGTAGTGGTAACACCATGGACGAGGAATACACCTCTGGTGTTCCTGGAATTCCTCTTAAGGTTCTTCAGGAACATCTTAGGACGAGGGCAGCTTCCGGGGCTGGCACCTCAACGAGTATTCCTTCGTCTCCTCCTTTAGACGAAGTAGAAACCGTGTATAGTTGTGCTATAGGTATTCCTTCCAAAACAGACGAGAGGAGGCTTACAGTACTTTGGAGTTGGTACCAAATCCCAGACGACCTCAACCTTAGGTTAGCCGTCCGTGGAGAGTGGTGCTGCCAACCCCGTTTTGGGATAGGCATCTATGAAGCTTATCTTCTAAAGGGGCTTAGGTTACCTTTAAATGCTTTTACTAAAGAGTTACTCACTAGGTTAGGTTTAGGAGTGTGTCACCTTAACAGCTTATGACTTGCTATTAAGTCCACTAATTGATCAATACGCAGCAATGGGTAACTATCTTTGGGGCAAGCCTTGTTCAGATCAGTGAAGTCCACGCACATGCTCCATTTGCCATTAGCCTTCTTAACCATCACCACATTAGCCAACTAGTCCGGGTAATAAACTTCCTGGATAAACTTTGCTGTAGTTAGCTTTTGAACTTCTTCTTTAATGGCATTGTCTCGTTCAGGGGCAAACACTCTTTTCTTTTGACGCACAGGCTTGGAGGAAGGATATATGTTTAGACGATAGGTAATGACAGTAGGGTCAATACCTGGCATGTCTTCGTGACTCCATGCGAATACATCAATGCTCTTTTTTAGGAACTGGATAAGGTCTTGCTTCATCTTGCTTTCCATACTTGCTCCAACCCTTGTATACTTTTCAGGGTTATTCTCATCCAAAGGAATATCTTCCAACACTTCGGTGGGCTCTGCAACAACTCTTCTCTCCTCAATGCTCATTGTCTGAACCTATTCGTCCATAGCCAGCATGGCCAAATAACACTCTTTTGTTGTTAACTGATCTCCTTGAACTTGCCCTACCTCGTACTCCGTAGGGAATTTAACTGATAGGTGGTAGGTAGATGTCACTGCCTTCAAGCTGTTCAGGGTTGGTCTTCCGAAGTTGATCACGTCCAAACCTCATTTGTTGGAAGGTGGGGTAATACAGGATGTCTGCTGAACTTCCATTATCTATTAACACCCTTCTAATCGTATAATTAGCAATGAGCAAAGTGATAACGATTGCATCATCATGCGGGTGGTGAACTCTTTCAGCATCCTCGTTTGTGAACGTGATGGCAGGCATGTCCGTCCTCATCCTTGGTGATCGTCCAGAGAGTTGGACGTTTTACACCACCTTGAGATGCATCTTTCTTGACTTGGAAGACTGTCCTGTTGAAATACCTCCCATAATCACCCTTATTTCTCCAAGTGGAGGTCGTGGCGGCTCTTCTAGCTTTCCCTTCAACTTCTCATCTTTGTGATCTCGTCCAAGAAAATTTCTCAATTTCCCTTGCCTGATAAGATTTTCTATTTGCTGCTTCAAATCAAAACACTCGTCTGTGTCATGCCCATGGTCTCTGTGGAAGCGGCAATACTTGTTCCTATTGCGCTTATTGGAATCTCCCTTCATTTTTTCCGGCCATTTCAAGGAAGGATCATCCTTGATTTGCATAAGCACCTGTTTAAGCGGCATGTTCAAGGGCATGTACTGCTGACTCCGTGCTAAAGAGCCTGCCTTCTTGTTGTCTCGATCTTTCTTCTCTCCCAGCCGTCCCTTCTTTGGACAAGGACCTTGTTCAGAGTGGCGTGGGAGATCTGCTTCCATTCTCTCAGCTCTTTTCCTCTTCTTAGCTATAATTGCGTCTTCTGCATTCATAAAATTTTGAGCTGAATGGACGAGTTCAGCCATGGTTTGAGGCTCTTACTCGTAAAGCTTATGAATGAATAAGTCAGAGTTAACTCCATTATGGAAGGCCGCCAGTAACAACTTGTCGTCCATCTCGTCCACTATTAGGGCTTCTTTGTTGAAACGAGTAATAAAGGACCGCAAACTTTCATTCTCTCCTTGCTCTATGGTTAGCAGGCTGGACGAGGAACGTTTGTGTCTTTTTCCTCCAATAAAATTATTGACGAACAACTTACTCAATTCTTCGAAAGAACTCACTATATTCGGGGGTATCTTGCTGAACCACACTCGCGCTGGCCCTTTGAGGGTGGTAGGGAAGGCTCTACAAATAATCTCGTTTGGAACCCCTTGAAGGTGCATCGTAGTCTTGAAAGTAGCAATATGATTGAAAGGGTCACGCATTCCATTATACGAGTCCAAGGAAGGCATCTTGAACTTCAGAGGCAAGGGGTGACCGTTGATGGAAGCCGTGAAAAGGGAGTCTGTTCGATGAACTAAATCCTCTATGGGATTCGCCCTTCTCATGTTCTCCCTCATCTCGTCCATGACCTTCCTCATTTGGTCTATCTCCCTCTCCAAGTGTGGCACCCTTCGTGAAGTAGTACCCTTTGACTGGCTTTCAAGCTTAGCATTTCCTCTATCTTCTTGACTCTGAGCTTATCCTTCAGCGTATCCTTCATGCCTTTGTCTCCTTAGGTTAATCTCCTTGGTCAACTCTTGGTTCTGATGGGTTAACTCTGCCATGGCGGCTGCCATGGACTGCATGTGTTGAATGGAAAAGGGTTGCATGACAGGCGCTAACTGACGATCACAGTGGGGATTACTAGAGGCATCCCTACTCTCTTGATGGCTTGGGCTAGTGGCCCTTGATCTTGTCCGAACCATGTAGCCTTTTGTCGAAGAAAGAAACTGCAAAACAGAAACAATGATCTTTCCCACAGACGGCGCCAACTAATGATGTACAGAAAATCAGTAGGCTGAATGCTCCGGGCTTCAAAGATCTAAACACTCTTTGGAATGCCTGAAAAAGAAAACACACTATCAAAAGTGACCGGGGTGCACCGGCCAAGAAACCTCCGATGCTTAAGTTAGTTTCTCTTTAAGATTCTGGAATTCCAACTTTTTGGGAACTGTAAAAACCTACCTTCATCTGGTCCGAATGTGGTGTTTATATAGCATGCTCTTGGAGCGATTATTTGATTTGTAACTTCCCTTGTATTTGAGGAAGTCAAAGGGTTTAAGGATAACTTCCACAACCGCTATGGGAGTTATCATATTTCATCTTCTATAACTGTTATTGGAAGTTAAGTACTCAGTAGGAAGATATAATGATGAACTGGGGCCTTACTCATGCCTTGGAATAATAACACGTGGTTCAACTTACTAGTTCGTGTAGATAAACTTCCTTGGAATTTTTCCAAGTGTTGGGGATCGTCCTGGTACAATCCTCATGGACGACCATAAGCCTATGGACGACTGTTTTGTTAAGAGGATCCTTAGCACCTGTGTCAGCACCTGTGAAAGCAAACAGAGTCAAAAAAAGGGGGAGAGAGAAAGGAAGGAGTAAAGATAGAAGGAAAAAAAAAAACCAGTACCATTCCCCTGTGGTAGAGCTTCCTTTTGAGCTTAGGCAGCCACTTCAACCATCAACGAAAGCTCCTCCTCCCGCCTTTCTGACCTTTCAGAAGACTCTGTGAAAGGGCATAAAGTACGTTGAAAGAAAGGTGAAGAAACCTTGGCAAAAGTGCTAAAGGAAGGGAGGGACACCGGGGGACTCGCCATAAAAGAAGTATAGAAAGAAAGAAAAAAAAAAGAACTGAAAAGGGGAGAAGAATAATGATGGCGGGTAGTACACACCTTCAGAAGCCTCTGACTCCAAGGAAGGAGCAGCTTCAAGGGCAGATTGGGCGCTGGTTTGACCTAAAAGAAACAAAGGGGAAAAGGAACAAGAACCTTTAGGAAGAAAGGATAAGGGAAATAAGAATAGGTGCTAATAAAGAATGGATGAGGCTTACCTGCTCGAGTAGATAAGGACGCACCTCCTAAAGACTCCTTGCCCAACGCAAACTTAGTAGTGGGCTCAAGTGTCACAGTTTTAGTTGGACTAGGGGTTTGCACGGGCTTAGGCTCTTAGGGGACAGGAGGCTGAAAAGTTTCAGGGTCTTAGACGGCCAAGAAAGCAGAAGGTGAAATGGGCTAGGCATCCTTCACTACCTGCCTAGCTTCCTCAACTATGCCACCACTAGGGGGCTCCTTATCCACACTTAAGGCAGCAGCAGGCTGAGCTACCATAACTTCTTTCACTAAGGCACCACCAGCTGCAGGAGGAGGCACCTTGACCTGCAAAAGAAAAGAGGAGCAAGAAGGAGTATGTGGCAGACATAAAATAAATAAATAAATAAATATATGTACGCAGCACTAGAAAAGGGAAAGAAAGCAAACAATAAAAGGGCACAAGTGAAAGAGGGTCATACCACATCATCACCAGAGGATTGGCTTTTACCTCCATTGGGGTTTGATTTGCGCTTAGACTACAAAAAAAAAGGAGTGACCATTCATCAGTTAAAGAAAAGAGAAAAGTGAGACACAACAAGAACAGCAAGCCAAGATGGCCAGATGCAAAAAAAAGAAAGAGAGAAGAAGGAAAGAGGCCTTGCCCTTCTCTCTCTCTCTACAGATTCTTTAATAGTCTTTTGTCTACTACGGGTACGCCCAAAGGGTCTTAAGGGAGACGAGTGTGATGTCAAACCCCGAAGAACCATGGGCTGAGGAACTCACAGGAACCTGAAAGATAGAAGACTCTACCTTAGTTTTCACTCTGTTCTTTGGGATTAAAGGATGGCCAACTTCCTTTCCAACTGTAGAGGGGTCCACTCTCTTAAGCTCCTCAAAAATAACTAGCTGCTTGCGAGACTTAGTAGTTTTCCTCTTCTTAGTCTCAGGGCCAGCCTCAGTACCCTCAACGCTTTCCTCAATCTTAGCTCTTTTGACAACTTCCTATTTGATTTTCTTCTCCCTACCTTTGCCCACAGGAGTGGCAGCACCAATTACCTCTACCACCCCTCTCTTGATTGGCACACCAGAAGAAGCACCCACAATAAGGTCACACCCTGACTAAGCATCAGGAAAATCATTC
The DNA here is from genome assembly GCA_030021035.2 of Notholithocarpus densiflorus. Lineage (NCBI taxonomy): Eukaryota > Viridiplantae > Streptophyta > Magnoliopsida > Fagales > Fagaceae > Notholithocarpus > Notholithocarpus densiflorus. Next base: position 167,590 of record JARYZH020000352.1, read on the forward strand.
GTATGACATACCCAACCACCCCTAGAGGCATGCCACTCCACAAATCCTGTTTTGCTACTTATGGCAGCAGACACAATGCCAGCAGTGGGGAGTGCCAAACGCTTGTTAAAGGTATGAGTAGAGAAAAGAGTAGGATCAAGAGTCCTCCCAATCTTACCGAAACCAACAAAATTTAAGAAGGACTTCTGAACTCTTCTCCAATAACCAGCAAAGCTACTGGAAGCAAAGACTCCTCGCTGGGAGTTTGGCACCACAAATTGAGGGCTCCTCCGTGACCAGTAAGAAAAAGCCTAGGACCTTAGAAACGGATCCAGGGAAGGGAGAGAAGGCACTACCTCCTTGAATACCGGCGGGATGTCCTGATCAAAACCAAATTGTCTAAGTACCAAGTGTGCTGAATAGTGAGTGAACGTTGGACCACTTGATGAAGGTACTGGAAGCCACGAGGGGCTGATGTAAGCTAAGTATGCCAAACTGCCCTCATCTCCCCGACGCAAATCAAAGGTATTCCTTGGGGAGTTAAGGAAAGAAGCCAACATAGAATCACAGGCGAACCCAGGACTGAACTCTCGGGGAGAATGCCAACTTAAATGCCTTGCTTGATCAAACAATTCCACCAAATTGAGGTTGCCCCCCTTCAAATTAGACCAGCGAAAAATGATAGGATGACTGTCAGTAGAATTGCCACACAGCCCTTTGATCACGTCTGGGTATCCCTGGAACTTATCCTTCATATACTTTAAATTCCTACACTTAGCCAAAGTGACGGAAGACCAATCCCACATGAACCCCTGAAGGATAGCACAGTGGAAGGAAGAAGTGATAGTATAGCAGGAGTTGCCCTCAACCTCATCCCCATGAAGCAGATCCAATTGAGACTAAACATGGCCTAAGAACATGGGGGCTAAAGGATACTGAGCACCCCGGGCCAACTTGATTGCCAGAGGAAAGAAAATAGACTTAATCCCGTATCTAGGGAACTCACTGAATAAAAACTTATTGAGCCAGAGTGTCAGGAACCTACCTTGCCTAACTGCCTTGTTTTTCTCTCCAGAAAGGTTCAAGACCCACTTACCCATTTTGGCCGGTTTCCCCCCGGGAGAGGCCGTACGCCCGCCGAAGTGACTAAAAAGCTTGTCTTCAACCTCGAGATCCTCACTGAAAAGGCTGATATCAAAGGGATTCTCATCACCAAACACTGGGAGGAGAAAATTATTAACCACATTCTCCAAAGTGATGGTGAGCTTACCAACAAAAAAGAAGAAAGTGTGGAGAGAAGGACACCAGCGGCGCATTAAGTGTCTAAGGCCCTTGGCGTCCTTAAAAGCTTCAAGATTCTTGGAAATTGCTACTGATTTCAGGATCCCTGCGCGCCCCAAGCAACTGACAAATTTACCATCAGAAAGCTCTGTCTCCACCCAACTGGACTAACTAGTAATCTTCCCCGGGACGAAGTCGAAAAAGATGGGAACCGCCTCGTGGGATCCTCGCCTAATCTGAAGGTCTAAAATTTCCCTCGGATCTGGAGCCTAGGTAGAACTAGCAAACCCAGACTGGCTAAAAAACACCCAGGTATAAGGGTGTGAGGGTCCCTTTTTGGACAGTGCCTAGGCCCAAGCTGAAGCAAGGACCTTAGGCCTTGTTGTTGTAGTTTGAAGGGACTGGGCTTGGTTTATTGCAGCAAAATGGGCTGTTTTTCAAACCAAGTGGCGCACAGAGCAAGGATCCTACAATACGTACATACTAGCAAGCAAGAATATAGGTATATGAATAGCAAGAAACAGTAAAGGAAGACAATGTAATAAAGAAACACACAAAATAATTGTTAAAGATCCTCAAATTAGTATAAAATATTTCATTATTTTTCTTAATTGTGAATTACAATGTGCTCACTAAGATGTGTTACAAGGTCCAAATAAGCTCAAAAATTACAGACTTAGATGCCTATCTAAGCCTTTAAGACTTGCAAAGTTTGAATCCGTCTGAATCCAAGTATATTCTATAGTGGATGTTCTGGGATACCGGGCGCTGTTTTTCTACTTTCTTTGAGTTTTAGACAATGTTTTCTCAATGATTCTGTTATGATTTCTTATTGCTGAATGTCCCTCCAATGTTGGCTGCTTCCCTTCTTTTATAGTGTCATTCTAGGGTTCGGGGTACCATTGATTCTCCCCCTTGGCTCCCTGGGTACCAGAGCCCCTGTTATGCCAGCCATTTTGATGGTTGGTTCTTTCCCTATTTCTCATAGTTTTCCTCTTTTGGTGTTGTTTCCCTAAAAGCCACTTGCTGACTTTCCATTTCGGGGTGTCCTTGGGGAGCTGACCTTCAATCTCTCTTCTTTCAAGGCTTCTTACCTTTTAGACTCAGCTTTTGGCTGTCCTTCCCTTTTTGTTATTTTTCCTAAGTGAGCTGAATCCATCCCTGCCAAGTTGAAGGTTTTCCCAGCTACTTCCCTTTATGGTTCTTCTTCCTGGGTTCCCCGAGGTACTAGCCTTTTGTTCACAAGTTGTTGCTTTCCAAGCCTTCTGGTTCTTTGCTACATCACTGGGTGCTTGAGAAGTACATATCTGCCCTTCGTTTCTTGTGTTTCGTGGCACCCATTTTGAGTTGTCTTAATCCCACTTCAACTGTGTTGCGCGTCCTGAGGATCCTGATCTTGGCGGGATGGGCCTTTTTCTTTCTTCCCTTTGTTTCATGGGCTCTAAGGCTTGTCCCTTCATGGATTTTAGGCTTCAAGTCTTTTGGGCTTGCCATGGGATTGGCCCATTGTGCTATTTCTCTAGGCCTTGGTGTTATGATTTTTTAGACCTCAACATTTAGCCCCCCGAGCTCGTGGGTTGCCTGCAGCCCACGCGTGAGTAATTTAGAATTTTAGTTTTTGTAGGACTTCCCTCTTCACTATTTTAATTATCCTCGGGGTTCCCCTTTACCTTCCTTCAAGATCCTAACTTTCCCATTGCTTTTGGGTATCCTGGTCTTCTTTGCATGTTGCGCTCCCTTCTTTTGTAACTCCTTTTTGCACGGGACGTGACAGTTGAATTTTGGAGTGAAAACTTCCTCTACCCACTTTTTACGTTTCCCGTAACTCCCAGTAATAACTGCTAATAACTCTCTTCTTTGAAATTAAATTTTGGCAACTGGCGCGTCTTTCCATACATCGTCTTCTCCAACCGGTTTTGGTGCCATTATTGCAATCATTTCATATTTTTTCTTTTACTTCCCAGAGTCTTCCATTCTCAAGCTTATCTCCTTCCTCTCGGTTAATTTGCTTCTTTGTTTTCCATTCCCAGGTTCTTTATTCTCTCAACTTTCCTATTTCTAGTGTACTTGCTGCTCTATGGCTTCCTCTTCCTCTCGAAAAAGGAGGGAGCATACTCCTAGCCCCTTTGAGGGCGAGAGTTCTTCTGGTTCTGCACAAGGTGAGTCACAGGGGGTCATGGAGTGCCCGGCTCTCCCTTTCCTTTGGTGTCCCATGGTGAGGCCCCTTCGTCCCCTCACACTTGGGTATTTTCCGGTTAGGCAGGTTTCGCCATTTCTGCTCAGGTCCCAGACCCAAGAGAGATTTCAGATCTTTAGATTAGACGAGGATCTTGGGAGGCGGTTCCCATTTTCTTCAATTTCGTTCCTGGGAAGATCACTGGTTGGCCCATTTGGGTGGACAGGGAACTTTTTGACGAGGAATTTATGGGCTGTCTGGAGTGCGTCGGGGTTCTGAATGCAGTGGCGATTTCTAGGAATCTTGAGGGTTTCAAAGACGCTAAAGGTCTCAGGCACTTGGTACATCGTTGGTGTCCCTCCCTTCATGCATTCTTCTTCTCTGTTGGTGAGCTCACGATTACCTTGGAGGATGTGGTTAATAACCTCCTCCTCCCCGTGTTTGGAGATGAGAACCCTTTCGACATCAGTCTTTCCGACGAGGATCTCATGATGGAAGACAAATTATTCAGCCATTTTGGTGGACGTACTGCTTCCCCTGGTGGGAAACCAGCCAAGATGGGCAGGTGGGTTATGAATCTTTTGCGAGAGAAAGACAAGGAAGTCAGGTGAGCCGGGCTCCTAGCACTCTGGCTCAGCAAGTTTTTGTTCAGCGAGTACCCCGGTACGGGATTAAGTCCACTTTCTTCCTATTGGCAATCGAATTGGCCCGAGGTGCTCAGTATCCTCTAGCCCCCATGTTCTTGGGCCATGTTTATTCTCAATTGGATCTGCTTCATGGAGAAAAAGTTGAAGGCGACTCTTGCTACGCGATCACCTCGTCCCTCCATTGTGCCATTCTCCAGGTATTCACGTGGGACCGTTCTTCAGTTACTTTAGCAAAGTGCAGAAATTTGAAGTTTGTGAAAGACAAGTTCCAGGGATCCCCTAATGTAATTAAAGGTCTGTGCGGTAGCTCCACTGATAGCCACCCCATTATCTTTCGTTGGGCTAGTTTGAAAGGTGGCGGCCTTAATTTGATTGAGTTATTTGAACAAGCAGGGCATTTACGTTGGCGTTCTCCCCTGGAGTTCAGCCCCGGGTTTGCCTGTGACTCTGTATTGGCTTCTTTTCTTAATTCTCTAGGAAATACTTTTGACCTTTGTCCTGGTGATGAAGGAAATTTGGCCTACTTGGCTTGTGTTAGTCCCTTATGGCTTCCAATTCCCTCCTCCAGTGGCCTCAGGTACACCCATTACTTAGCACACCGGGTACTCCAGCAATTCGATTTTGATTAGGATATCCCGCCAGTGTTTAAGGATGTAGTGCCTTCTCTCCCTTCTTTGGACCCGTTCTTGAGGCTCCAAGCTTTCTCTTATTGGTCACGGAGAAGTCCTTAATTTGTCGTGCCCAACTCTCAGAGGGGAGTCTTTACTTCCAGTGGTTTTGCAGGCTACTAGAGAAGAGTTCAAAAATCTTTTATTGATTATGTTGGTTCCGGCAAGATTGAGAGAGTTCCCAATCCTGATATTCTTTCTGCTCCTACATCCAACAGGCGCCTATCCCTCCCCATTGCTGGTATTGTATTTGCTGCTATAAGCAACAAGACAGGGTTCACGGAGTGGCATGCTTCTAGGGGCAGTTGGGTGTGTTATGCATAAGATTTTCCAAAGACTTGGTCGGGATGTGATCTTATTGTTGGTGCCTCCTCTGGCGTGCCAATTAAAAGAAGGGCAGTAGAGGCAATTGGTGCTGCCACTCCCATTGGCAAAGGTACAGAGAAGAAGATTAAGCAGGAAAAGGTTAAGCAAGTCGAGCTTGAAGAGGGTGTTGAGGGTACTGAGGCTGGATCTGAGACCAAGAAGAGAAAGACTACAAAATCTCAGAAGCAGTTAGTAATTGCTGAGGAACCCGGGAGAGTAAGCTCCCCTACAGTGGGAAAGGAAGTTGGGCATCCTTTACTTCCCAAGACTCGAGTGAAGACTAAGGTAGAGTCTTCTCTCTCTCAGGTTTTGTGAGTTCTTCAGCCCAGGGTTCTTTAGGGTCCTTTGATTTTGCACCCTAGTCTCCCTTAAGACCCTCTAGGCATACCCATAGTAAGCAAAAGACCATTGGAGACTCTGTAGAGAGAGAGAGAAGGGCAAGGCCTCTTTTCTTCTTCTCTCTTATGTTTTGCAGTAGCTTATTATTGTTGTTGCAGTGTCCTTCCTTTCCTCTTTTTAACTGATGAGTGATTATTCATTCCTTGCAGTCCAAGCGCAAGTCAGACCCCAAGAAAGGGAGGAGTCAATCGTCTGGTAATGATGTGGTATGGCTCTCTTTTATTTGTGCCTCTTTCTGTTTGTTTCCACCCTTTTTTTGGTACTGTGTACTTATGCATTCTTTTCCTTTTGCAGGTGGAGGTACCTCCTCCCACGACTGGTGGGACTCCGGGGGAAGAGTGATTGCTGCTCCCTCTGTTGTTTTACCAGGTGTGGAAGAGGAGCCCCCTAGTGGTGGTATAACTGAGGAGGTTAGCTAGCCAATGCAGAGTGTCCAGCCTATTCTGCAATTTGTTCCCTTGGTTGCTCAAGATCTTGAAACTCCCCAGCCCCCTGTTTCCCAAGATCCCCAGCTCGAGCAGACATTCAATCCCATCAAAACTATGTCACCTGAACCTGTGTTAAGCAAAGAACCCTTGGGGGGCGCGTCTCCATCCATACAAGCAGGTGAGCCCCATTCACCCTTTATAAGAATGCTTGATCTTACCTTATTGTATCTCTTTCTTTTTGAAAGTTCCCATTTCCTCTTCCCCTTTTAGGTCAAACCAGTGTGAGATCTGCCTCTAAGGCTGCCTCTTCTTTGGAATCTGAGGGTTTTGAAGGTGCATGCTGTTCACCTTTATTGTGCTTCCTCTTCTTTCCTCCTTTCTATGCTCTTCCCTTGCCTTTTCCTTCTATGGCGAAGCCCCCAGTATCCTTACCTTCCTTTAGCCATTTTGCCAAGGTTTCCTCACCCTTTCTTCATAGTGCTGTGTGTTCTTTCACAAAGTCCTTCAAGAAATCAGAGGAGCAAGAGGAGGAAGCTCCACCATAGGAAGCTGATATTGGTTTTTTTATTTTTTTATTTTTTTTTATTTTTTATTATTATTATTATTTTTTTTTACTTTACCTTTCTTTCCTGGCTCTTTCCTCCTTTGAACTATGTCTGCTTTGCAGGTGTTGTCATAGGTGTCAAAGGTCCTGAACCTGTAGTTCCTGAGGTAGCTGTGGAGTCTGCTCAAGTTGTGGAATTTCAAGCAAGGACCCCCCAAACTATCCAGAGGGTTGAAAGCTCCTTAATCCCTATGAGTGGAGATACAACAATGGGGGAGGCTCTAGAGGTGACTGTTTCAGATCCTGACTCAGGGCTCTCTACTTTCCTGGCCCGTTTTGATCTTTTGGAGTTCAATAGCCTCCCTGTAAGCCATTTTTATCGCTTTGGGCCTCCTTATGGTAACTTTTTGCGCTTCTCTATGCCTGTGGAAGGTCTGCCATTACTAGAAGGGTTGTTCAAGATCCATGCAGATTTCACCAGTGGGTTCAAGGGAGGTGTATTTTTGGGCAACATCCTGATGGAGTTGCTATGTGCAGTGCTAATTTCCTTGAGGAACTCTTCTCTCGACTCCTTATCTGAGGAAAGACTTTTGGAATGGAGGGGTGTAGTGCAGGATCTTATAGAAGCAAAGTTCAACCTATCCTTCTTGCTGGAGCATTTACGTTCACTAGCCCATATGCTGTTTCAGAGGTAGGCCTCTAGGAATCTTGATGCTGAAATTGTTGCTGCTGAGGAGGCTTTGGCTCGTGCCCACAAGATCTTGCAGGACTTAAAGGTTAAGAAGCAAAAAGTTCTCTCTTCTTCAGCTGTTCTTGCTATTTCTCCAGACAGTTCCTTGCTGGCCGGGCTTATTCCTTAGCTCTTTTTTTTAGCTAGTTCAGATGTGTATATTTTTTTTCAAACAATTTGGGTTGTATAAGCTTTATCTTTTTCTGTTGAACACTACTTCTGGCTTATTTTCTGTGACATGGATATGTTTTTTTTTTAAAGACTGCTTCTAACTTTCAATAGTATGTGGATCTGTTCTTCTCTTTTTGTATACTGCTTTTTTTTTTTTTTTTTACATTGAGTCTTGGGCCATGGTCCCTACAAGTTTTACTGTAGGTCTTGGATCAAGTACCCTGGTGGTTGTCTTACTGCGCAGGTACTGAACTGGGTATATTGGGTGCTTTTTTTTTTTTTTTTTTTTTGAAGTCCCAGATCATGAACTAGGCAGGTCCCCTTTTGTCAGATACTGGGCTAGGTATCCCGGGCACTTACTTTTTGCATGTGGTCCCAGGCCATGTATCTTGAACTAATTGTGGTGTGGGTCCTGGGTCATGTGTCAAAGTTTTTTTTTTTTGCATTAGCCCAGGTACCCCCCTCAAGTCTGCCTACATTTGGACTTTGCAATATTTAGTTTAGCTGTAACTTAAAGGAAATAAAAGAGATTTCATTGAATCAAAGCACAGTTACCATCTAAGGAACACAGAAAAATTATCAAAGATAGTAAGGATCACAGAATGTCCTTCTACCTTGGGTTCCTAAACAAAATTACTTAAACAAAAATTCATAACAAAAGCAAAGAATGATGAAACACTTAGCAGATTGGAGAGTTGGCAAAAGGGTCTCGATGTACTGAGATCTCTCCATTTCTATGCATAGTACTGTTTCAGCCACTTCCTATTTATGGGATCTTCCAGGATTGTCCCATCTTCCTTTGAGAGGTAGTAATACCCACTATCGTGGGCTTCCCTGATGATGTAAGGTCCTTCCCACTTTAGGGCAAATTTGGAGGGTCCTAGGAGGTTTCTTCTTACATGTTCTGCTGTTCTCAACACCAGCTGCCCCTCAGTGAAAGCCCTTGGGTGTACTGCCTGTGCATATGCCTTAGCCATCCCCTGCTGGTACCTCAGATTTCTCCTTCTAGCCACTTCCCTTTCTTCCTCCAACCCCTCTAGATCTGTCAATCTCCTTTCATTGTTTGTGTCCTCAGTGTCCTCCTGGTTTTCTTCAAGCACTACCCTCGGCGTAGGGACAACTAACTCCACAGGGCTGATGGCTTCTGTCCCATAGACTAGGGAGAATGGTGAGAATCTTGTGGCTGTCTTCACAGAGCTACTGTATGCCCAGAGTACATTTGTCAAGTGATCACTCCATTTTCCCCTATACTCATGCTTCATCTTTTTAAGGATCTTCAGCATCACCCTATTGGTGGCCTTAGCTTGGCCATTTCCTTGTGGGTAGTATGATGTGGACCTTCCATGCTTGATGTAATACGCCACAATCAAGTTCTTCATGTCTTTGTTTATGAACGGAGTCCTATTGTCACTGATCAGTCTCCTAGGGATCCCAAACCTTGTAATGATGTGTTCTTGAATGAAGTTTGCATGGCTACTCTAGTGGCCTTTTTCAAAGGGATAGCTTCTACCCATTTTGTAAAGTACTCGGTGGCCGCTAGGATCCATATGCAACCATTGGAAGGAGGGTTTATAGGCCCTATGAGATCAAGCCCCCAAGTGTGGAAAGGCCATGGTGTTGTCATATCTTGCAGCACATTTGGGTGAGTATGAATTGCATCTCCAAGTACTTGACAGGCATGGCACGTTTTGACTAGTTCCTCGAAGTCCTTTTTCATTGTTGGCCAATAGTACCCTAACAGTGGCAATTGCTTGTAGAGTCTTCTTTTCCCTGGGTGACTTCCATAGTCACCGGAATGGACTTCACTGACTACTTCTCTGGCTTTCCTTGGCCCTAGGCATCTTAGGGGATCCCCGCTGTACCCCCTTTTGAATAGGATTTCGTTTTGTAAGAAGTACCTGACTACAAGTTTCTTGAGCTGGCGGGCTAATGTCATGTCAATTGGTAGGATCCCTTAAGCCAAGTACTTTATGAATGGAGTTCTCCAATCTTCTGTAACAAATATGGCGTAGCTCTCTTCCTTGTCCATTGAAAGTTGACATTTTTGGCACTTCTCCTGCATAGTTGCTGCCTCTTTGTTCATATTTGGCAAGTAGTACCCCATGCGCTGCATCCTTCTGTATAGGCTGATCTTTTCTGCAACCCCACAGGCCTGGCTATGTAGTTCTTCTAATCTCAGCTTTCCTTCCTTCTCATTGACACACCTGGATAGGATCCCTCCAGGCAGCCTCCTATATAGTTCTCCTTCCATCAGAGTGTAGTCCCTCAGTTCCTTGATACTTCCTTTAGGTCCTGCCTCTTTCATTTTCTCCTTAACCTCACTCCTCCAATCCTGCTGCTTAGGTTCTTCAGGGAACATCCTTTTGAGGATCCTTATGATGGAATGTTCCTGCTTACCTATTCTTACTAGAGTGTCTTTCCCTTTGAATGGCACTTAGGATCCCAGGGTGGCTAGTGCATCAGCGAACTTGTTCTCACTCCTCTAGGTGTACTCCACACTAAAGGTCTGGAATTCCTGCTCCAAATAACACTAAAAGAAAATTACACAATCAACTTTTCATATATACATTACTAATTAAATTCACACACATGCTCAATGTTTCGGTATCATATTTCCCTAAACAATCAATGAGTAAAATAAGAAACATAGAAATATGATACACACCAACATTGATGTAATACACAAAAAAAAAGAAAGAACTAACATAGTGTTGGCAAAGCAAGAATACACAGAAGGTTCATTTCACTTATAAATGGCCTCACTGAATGGTCAACAACAGAAGAGAGATATGACGGAGAAAGCACAAAATTAAAGCTACTAAAAAAGAAAATGAGCATTTTGAACTTTCCAGTTACCAGTACCGCCCAAAAACAATGTAGAATATGAAAAATCAGCATATCCAAAGAGAATATATATATTAGAAATTTAATTGGATTAGGAATCTCTCCACTTATGACTGTCAACCTTAGCGTCAAAACTTCTCTCTTGTATCCATCTGGGTTGGAAGAAACACAATGAGAAAGAAACATAAATCTTGCGTACTTTCATGAGTTGGAGGACCCTAGAATTATCATTAACATAAATCACAAATTACAATAAGAAAGAAACATTGTTAAATCTACATTGAAAATTTAAACACTGCCAAAATTCAAACATTGTTTGAGGGCTGAGTTATTGTTTTTCATAATTATAGTCATCGGATGCTTTGGCTAGCCAATTTGACATATATTGATTTGAACTTAAAGCATCTCTTGAAATAGCCACCACTACAGAAGGATCTTATAAATTATAGAGAAACAAAGACTCTTTTTTTTTTTTTTTTCAATCAATAATAGAGAATTAAAATGTGATTCAATCTCTTTCTTTAATTCTCAAACTACAAATACTAACCCTTTTAAACAAATAAATGCATACCTAATAAAATCAATCTAAACCATCATATACGGTTGAGTATAAATGCCTCTCCCCATAAATTAAATGGGAGTTCTGCACTTAAGATCATGACATTTACCATGTCTACAAGAGTTCTATTTTTCCTTTCAGCCAAACCATTTTGTTGGGGTGTATAAGGGGTTGAACTTTGGTGTATTATACCATGTTCCTCACAAAATGTAGAAAAATCGTTAGGAAAATATTCACCACCTCTATCGCTTTGTAAGATCTTTATTTTCCTATCCTTTTGATTTTCTACTTCAGTTTTATAACGTTTGAACATGTCAAATGATTCATTTTTATTTCTCATTAAATACACATATGTAAATCTAGAGAAATCATCAATGCAGCCTTAGGGGTCCTGATGCCTTTGTCGTATTGAGAGAGCAGGACTAGCCACTATGCTATCCTTCCCGTCAGGAGGGGCTGATGTAAGAGTGCTTTTATGGGATGTGACTTAGTCACCAAAAGGATCTGGTGAGATGAGAAATATCGCTTCAGCCTTTGGGATGTGTAGATGACTACTAGGCAAGCTCTTTCTATCCTGGTGTACCTGGTCTCAATGTCCTTAAGTGTCCTGCTCACGTAGTAAATAGGTTGCTCATTCCCATTATCATCCTCTTGTGCTAGCAGGACTTCTATCGCCTGGGAGTTTAACGCTAAATATAGCAACAGGGGTCGCCCACGTACTGGTGCTTGGAGGGTGGGAAGATGATTCATGATCTGCTGGATCCTTTGAAAGGCTTCTTGCTGCTCAGTTTCCCAGGTGAACTTAGCCGCCTTTTTTCAATAGTTTGGATAAACCACTTGTGACTGAAGCCAATCCTAGCACAAACCTCCTAATGTAGGAGACCCTCCCTAGGAAGCTTTTGAGCTCCCTTACTGTTGTAGGCCTTTTCATTGTTGCAATGGCTGTGACTTTTGCTGGATCTACACTTATGCCTCTGTGATGTACTAGGAACCCAAGAAACTTTCCAGCAGACACCCTGAAGGCACACTTCATGGGGTTCATGCACAATTTGTATTTCTTGCACCTTTCAAAAACTTGTTCAAGTATCTGAAGGTGTCCTGCCCTAGTTTTTGATTTCACCACAATATCATCCACATAGTCTTCCATTTCTTTATGCATTATGTCATGGAAGATAGCAGTCATGGTTCGCTAGTATGTGGCCCCTGTATTTTTGAGGCCAAAGGGCATCACAGTGTAATAAAAATTCCCAATTAGAGTCCAGAATGCTGTCTTTTCTGCATCTTTGGCAGCCATGCGGATTTGGTTGTACCCATTATACCCATCCATAAATGAAAACATAGAACTTCCTATAGCTAAATCCACAATGAGGTCAATATTAGGCAGAGGGAACTCATCTTTTGGACATGCCTTGTTTAGATTGTAAAAGTCCATATAGCAACGGATTTGGCCATTCTTTTTCTTCACAGGTACTATGTTGGAAAGCCACTTAAGGTGCTGGATGGGCTTGATATAACCAGCTGCTAGCAGCTTCTTGAGTTATCTGAGCTTCCACATCGGTGTGAAAGACCCTGGCTGGCTAGATTACTAGCTTGACTCCCAGGTCTACGTTGAGAGAATGGACCACCAGTCCGGGATCTAGACCAGGCATCTTATCATAGGTCCATACGAACACATCCATGTATTTCTTGAGTAAGGCCACTAATTGCTCATATTCTTGTGCTGTCAACTGACTACTAATGAAAACAGGCTTCTGGGATCCTTCATAAACGATAAATCAACCTTCCTCTGGGTTTTCGTACCACTATACATTCCCGAGATCCTGAGGAGCTGGGCTCCCTCTTTTGCCTTTTTCTCTCCAAGAGGTTTCTTAGGTCACAGGTACTCCCTCCTTCTTCTTCTTCCAAGATAGGTGCTCCTAGTTTCCCCAGCGTGGGGCTCTCATCATCTGGTTTTAACTCATCATAGAACATTGTTTCCACAAAGTTTACATCTCCTTGGCGGAAAGGGTTATGGTTGGCAGGGATCCTTACGGGTCTTCCATTCAATCTCCCTTTAACACATTGATGGTACGTGGATGGAATAAGGTGGTGCTTATGGAGCCATGGGTGTCCCAACAGTACATGGTAGGAAACCTCTGAATTGATCACATGAAATCTTGTCAGGGCCACTATTGGTCCTACTCTTAAGGCCAGCTGCACACATCCTTCAGGAGATTCTGCTAATCCTCAAAATCCTGTTATCTCCATGGGAGTCCCCAGGATCCTCCTGCCAGTTAGGCCCACGACTTTTAGGGTACTCAGGGCTATGAGGTTGAGTGACGTCCCTTTGTCTACTAATGCTCTTCTGACTTGGACACCATTTATGGTGGCCATTAGATAAAGGGGTCTACGGTGGTCTGGATGCTCAACTTCGATGTTCTCATCGGTGAAGGTTATTGCATTGGTTTTCTCTAGGTAAGCTCGACTAGCATGGGATTCTGCTGTGAAACATTCCATTCCTGAATCTGTTGCTATACTCATGAGGGACTCTGTGGCCACCCTTCTTGCCTTTAGCCCAAATCCCAACTGGTTGAATAGCAACCTGAACTTAGGGTTCTTCTGGAGAGTCCTGACTGTGCTTGGGTGGAAGGATCCTTCAGATTCTTCTGCTTCTGCTGTGTTGGGAAATTTAGACTCAGGTTGATAGAATTAACAAGTTTTAAACCCAAGTTGTTAATTAGGTTTATTATGAATAAATCTAGTTAAAACAAACAAACATCAATATCATGTCAATAATTGAATGCAATGGAAAAGTAAATAAGACAAGATATGATGACCCAGGAAAACCAATGAAACAAACTAGTTTCACAGTAAAAAACCTGGGGGGAAACCTTCCCAAAAAGCAATCCACTATAATGAAAAGGAGTTTCAGATCTAGTACAAAACCTTTGTCCCTAGACTCTACAATCCTCGTAAATGAACTCACAGCAGAAACCTTCTACCGCTTCAGAACCTTTAAACTCTTCAGTATATGAACGCCACCCTTTGATGATGCACGAATCCCAGTACGTGACTAACCATTTGCGCGGATCCCAGTACGCGACTTAAGCACCAACTTGAAGAAGATGTTGGTTGCAAAGTTCTTCACTTCATCAACAATGAAGATCAAGAAGCACTTGGTTACAAAACCCTAAGGCGTAAAGACGCAGTAGCTTCTTTCAGAGATAATAAGGCATTGGTCACCTTTTGCATATGTTCTCCTTTTTATTCTCTTTGTATTCTCTTATGTGATGGGCCGAAAAGAAACCCTACACATACATGTCAGCATGAGCCAAAAATTTGATCTGGAAATCTGACTTTCGTAAGGCTCAGTAAATCTCGATTGATCAAGGAGGTGTCGAGCAGGTTTCAAGGGGACAGGAGATATCTCGATCGATCGACTAGCTGTCGAGAAGCTATCGAGATTGCGATAAGAAACAACTTAAGAGCTCGACAGATAGCCAAGTGTTGAGGAGGTGTCGAGCAGCTATCGAGCTTTAAAATTCAGCACTTTCTCACTTGATTCTTGGACAGACTTGCATGTCTTCAACACTTGATCTTGAAACACAGTTTCTTGAAGTATTAAACACATCCTAGATCTACCTAAATACAAGTAAAATGCGTTTTGTCAAAGGATAAGCCAATTACATAAAATAGTGACATATGTTCCTAACAAGTGAAACACATATGTCCTAACAATCTCCTTCTTTGGCAATTCGTGACAAAACCACAACAAACAAATGAACATATGAGAGAAGTCATAAATCACTCAACTCATATTCACTTGTTGAATACAATAAAATCTATCCTAACATAAACTCTTGAAAGACTTTGCAAGAAGAGAGTTTATGGCAAGTAGACTTTGACAACTTGTATTTCTGAAACACTTTAAACAAAACTCATCAAAGCATCTTTGTGTGAAACAGAAATATAAGATTGTATACAAGTAGAAACATGTGTATAAAGATAGAAAAGAAACAACACATGTAGAGGTAGGTGAAAGAAACATACATCAACATATAAAGAAGATAAGTAGAATGTATATAAACATGGTCACAAGACCGGTGTACAAGAACAAGGAAGTAAGCACTCCCCCTAACAAGATGAAACACATCTCCCCTTTACAGAGGCATGTATTTCTCCCCCTAACATGTAGAATCTTAAAATAAGAAACCACATCACAATTTCTCCCCCTTTTTGTCATGATTGACAAAGGGTACAAGAAACTGGAAAGCTTCACCCGAGAAACATAAAGATGACCAAGGATGATCAAGGGGGTACAAAGAATCCATAAAAATGCATGAATGTAATGAAACAAGATGCTATGGATGACAAGATAATAGAAGGATGCAAAACATGTGAAAAACAAATCTCTCAACAAGAAAAATGTGAAGCACATAGATCCCAAAACACACACACACTAAACAAGTCTAACCAATTTTATATTTCAAAAACAAGTCAAGACAGTTTAGTGAGCATACATTAACACATGTAAAACCTTGTGATGGCCAAATCACATTGTACCTGCACATGTATCAAGAGTAGCAAAGAATATTGCGTGTTGTGTGTGTAAAACATCACAAGATTGCAAATGTGTCAACATGTTATGACGATTTGAGATATGAGAAAATCACTTTAACTCACACAAAATCATAACTGTTTGATGGGGACTATCACTTTCGAGGTACATCCTATAACTCCCACATCTCCTAGAATACACGTTTGCAATCATATTTAAAAGCATTTTTGATCTTTTTGCTTTTGATTTTTCTTTGCATATTTTCTTTTTAAGCAAATCATGCATGGGCATATAAGAGATAGAAAAGAAATACCCAATTATGTTAAGCATTTGACATTCCAATTTTGCTATGCCGAAGCACACAAAAGTCATTCATGATTGGCGGGCAACAGTGGTGAGATGGTTATTTATGCATTTCTCTTAGGATTTTCTAATCCTTCTTGTCAAAAAGAGTGATACGAGTTTTAAGTACAAGAGACAACTTAATCTTACTCATCACAAACAAGAGCCACAAAGCTCACTTGCTTAGTTGTGCATAGAGATGCCCATCTAAACTACAAGAGATACAAAGTTTAGAAAACTTTGTTTCAATGGCCATCCAAGGTACACAAGTACCAATGTACACATATACACACAGTTTTTTGTATTTTTCTGATTTTTCAATTTTTTTAAAAAAACTAAACAACCAAACAAAAACAGACAAACAATATGAAAGCAGAAAGAAAGATGCATATGCAAGAAGGTATGATAGAAAGATGCAGATGCATGAAAGCATGATTTCAAAAGCAGATAAGAAATCAAGCAAAGAGCGTCCTACTTTAGATAGAAAGAATTAAAGTAGAGGACAAACAGAAAAGACAATTAAGTCTTAGGCTCCTTTCTCACCCACATAGCACGAGTCTTTGGCCGTGAAGATGAAAATGCACGTGTCCTAGTATGTCTACTAAAGGACATAAAAGAATTAGAATTCTCCTGAAATTGAGTTAAAAAACTCAAAACTTTTAATAACTCTCCAAACAAAGGTGTAGATCCTTGAGAGGAAACCTGTGACCGTTTGGACAATTGCTTATGAGGATACAACTTAAAGCAATTAGGACGAATGTGTCCAGAAATACTACAATGGTAACAAACATGAGGTCTAACAAAGGATTTAGAATTAGCCAAAATAGTTTTGGATTTCATACCTTTATTACCTTTCTCAAATTGAGGCACAAAGACAGTCCTTGATCTAGAATCCATGGAAGAGGGGCGGCCGGAGGAAACAGCATATCCTAATCCAGTCTTATCAAAACTAGGCTTTTGAGCACTAAAGACCTCATCAAGCTTTGCACTAGACATCCTCTCTATTTGAGTTCTAGCTTGACTAAGCTCAACTTCAAGATTCTTGACCTTCTCTTCTAATGAGGTGTTCTCCACAACAAGAGTCTCAACTAACCTTGTAGTCTCATCTAGTTTGACTAATAAATCAGCTTTTTCAGTTTTTACCTCATTAAGCTCTTTTCTACAAAGATGAGAAGTCTTTTCAGATTTTATGAATTCAGTGCATAGCTTATCATAGGCTTCCTGAAGGGTCATCTTCTTAGGTATTTCATGATTAGAAGAATCCTTACTGTCACTAGCACTTTCTACAATCACCTTATCGATTGAGGCAGCAAAGACCATAATATGACTACATTCACCCACATACTCATCAAAAGAGTCATTTTCAGTGTCACTCCAAGTAGCAACCAACCCTTTATCTTTTGACTCCTTGGTCTTTTCATTCATGAGGTAGTTTGGGCACTCTATCCTTATATGACCAAAACCTTTGCACTCATGGCATTGGATAAGGGGTTTCTCATTCTTGCCCTTCCTTGAGGATTTAGATTTCTTAGGAGGTTTGCCCTTATCCTTTTTCCTAAATTGAAGAAGCTAGATAATCTCATCAGTGATGAAGGTTAGATCCTCATCCTCATCATCACCTTCATCTTCATCTTCAAAGTCCTCAATCTCTTCCTCTATACTCTTAAGAGCCAAGTTTTTACTCTCTCCACCTTTTCCCATTGAGCCTAATCCCATCTCATAGGTTTGAAGGTTACCTACAAGCTCAGTCAAAGGAATTTGATCAATTTCCTTTGCTTCTTCAATGGCAGTGATTTTGGCATGGAATCTTTCAGGTAAGGACCTAAGGATTTTACTAACAATTTTGGATTCTGCAATACATTCTCCAAGGTTGAAAGCAGAATTCACAATATCCTTGAGTTTAGCATAGAACTCATCAAATGTCTCATCCTCCTCCATCCTTATTTCTTCAAAGCTACTAGTGAGTCTTTGAAACTTCACAGTCTTTACTGCCTTGATACCTTCATAGGTGGTCTCAAGAATGGTCCATGCTTCCTTGGCAACTTCCGTGGATGATATTTTCTTGAATTCTTCATTGGTCACTCCACAAAACAAAGCATTCAAGGCCCTACTATTGAAATTTGCCACTATGATTGTTGCATCATCCCAATCCATCTTCGCTTCCTTTGGCTTAATCCAGCCAACTTCAACAGCTTGCCGTACCTGTTCACCTAGAGTCTGCAAAAAGACTTTCATACGAACTTTCCAGTACGTATAATTAGTGCCATCAAATAAATGAGGAATCAAAAGAGATTGTCCACGATCCATGACAACGGGGGTCAAGGATCACACTCAGGAAATTAATCCAATCAGAGTGTACCCGCTCTGATACCACTTGTCAGACTGTGTGCCTTACCAATCCATCCAACCACCAATTGGTGAAGGATGAGGGGGCACAAATATTTTATAGCATTCGATCGCGACCAAGCTCATTGGTATTGAAGCAAATTGTGAAATCCCTCACAATCCCTCCCTCACAATGCGACTCCAACGACTCGAACCTATGACCTTGGCTCTGATACCACTTGTTGGGAAATTTAGACCCCGGTTGATAGAATTAACAAATTTTAAACCCAAGTTGTTAATTAGGTTTATTATGAATAAATCTTGTTAAAACAAACAAACATCAATATCATGTCAATAATTGAATGCAGCGGAAAAGTAAATAAGACAAGATATGGTGGCCCAGGAAAACCAATGAAACAAACTAGTTTCACAGTAAAAAACCTAGGGGGAAACCTTCCCGAAAAGAAATCCACTATAATGAAAAGGAGTTTCAGATCTAGTACAAAACCTTTGTCCCTAGATTCCACAATCCCCGTAGATGAACTCACAGCAAAAACCTTCTACCGCTTTAGAACCTCTAAACTCTTCAGTATATGAACACCACCCTTTGATGATGCACAAATCCAGTACGTGACTAATCAATTGCCCGGATCCAAGTACGCGACTTAAGCACCAACTTGAAGAAGATGTTGGTTGCAAAGTTCTTCACTTCATCAACAATGAAGATCAAGAAGCACTTGGTTACAAAACCCTAAGGCACAAAGACGCAGTAGCTTCTTTCAAAGAGAATAAGGCATCGGTCACCTTTTGCATATGTTCTCCTTTTTATTCTCTTTCTATTTTCTTTGTATTCTCTTATGTGACGACCTCTAAAACAAGCCTTATATATATCTAGGATTGTGAGAAAAGAAACCATACACATACATGTCAGCATGGGCTGAAAATCAGATATGAAAATCTGAATTTCGTAAGGCTTAGTAAATCTCGATCGATCGAGGAGGTGTTGAGCAGGTGTCAAGGGGACAGGAGATATCTCGATCGATCGACCAGGTGTTGAGAAGCTATCGAGATTGCGATAAGAAACAGCCTAAGAGCTCGACAGATAGCCAGGTGTCGAGTAGCTATCGAGCTTTAAAATTCAACACTTTCTCACTTGATTCTTGGACAGATTTGCATGTTTTCAACACTTGATCTTGAAACACAGTTTCTTAAAGTATTAAACACATCCTAGATCTACCCAAATACAAGTAAAGTGCGTTTTGTCAAAGGATAAGTCAATTACATAAAATAGTGACATATGTTCCTAACAAGTGAAACACATATGTCCTAACATGCTGGGTTCCCATGGATCACTATAGCCACTACCCCCTTCCCTTTGTGGTTGAGTAGGGGGTTCCTCTGCACTTCGGGCTCCTTTTGAGTGAGCTCTAGGGTTCCCTCTCTTAGCTTCTTGTGAAAAAGCCTACGGAGGGTCCAGCAATCCTTGGTGGAGTGCTTGACATAATTATGAATCCTGCAAAACAAGGGATTCTTCCTTTCTTCCTCAGTTGGTGGCCTGGATACGGTAAATGGCCTAACAATTCCATCTCTAATTCATTTGTCCAAGACATGGTTCAATTCCTTTGTAGTACATGGGATTACTAGTGGTTCCTCAAAAACCTTCCCTTCAGGCCTCTTCCTTTTCTCTCCCACTGATGCTGTCATGGCCTGGGGTATTGGCACCCTCTTTGTTCTCATAGTCTGTGCTGTCCTTCTAGTTCTTAGTAGCAGGTCAGCAAACTAAGTGATGCACAAATTTTCGAGGTTGAGCTTGTAATCAAAGAGCATGTTGGATATGCAGGTCTCCATAGCAGTCTAGAGAAACATTTTCAAATCTTTTGATGAACTGAACAGGATCCTCTCTAGGCCTTTGCCTTACCATTTGAAGGCTTTGGAAGGTGACCTTGTCCTCATCGGGGTAATACTTTGCACAGAACCTCTCCATCATTTCGTCCCAGGTCTTAATGGACCCAGGCCTTAGCGTGGTGTACCATGTATATGCTCTGTCCACTAGGGGCTTAGCAAACTCCCTTAGACACAGTTTCTGTCCCTTGCGTAAAGGCCCATAGTGTGAATAAACCTACTCACGTGTTCCATAGCACTTCTGTTTCTTCCATCAAAAGGATGGAACTTCAGGGGTTCATATCCTTTGGGATATGGCTTGACTAGGAGCTCTGGTGAGAATGGGGGATCCTGAGAAAATTGCTTGGAGATCCTCGAGAGTTTTTCCCTTTCCTGCTCCAAAAGGGCATTGACATCTGCTAGCGTCAGGTATTGGGGGTTGGCTCCCCCTCCTACTGCTGACCCTCCCTCTGGTTGGGCTCTATCCTGGTTGACCATAGGGGGGACATTGTCCCTGATTTCCTGTGTCCTACCCTCTTTGAGGAGGCGGATTTCTTAGTGCAAATCCTTCAGCATTTCTGCCATTCGAGCCACGGGGTCTGGCTCCTGCCTTGTGCGCCTTTGTCTCGATACGACCTCCTATTCTACTAGGGGCACCTCGCCTCTATGTCTGGAGGCCACTTCATTTTCCCCCACAGGCTCAGAGGCCGCAGGTGGCGCATTGGAACCTTTGCTGTTCCTTGGTCTTGGAGCCATGCTCTGCGAAGGGATTGCTTCTTCCCTATTTTTTACCCAGTCCCTAGTGAAGTCGCCAAAATGTGAGGGTCCCTTTTTGGACAGTGCCCAGGCCCAAGCTGAAGCGAGGACCCTGGGCCTTGTTGTTGTAGTTTGAAAGGACTGGGCTTGGTTTACCGTAGTTAAATGGGCTATTTTTCAAACCAAGTGGCGCATAGAGCAAGGATCTTACAATACATACATACTAGCAAGCAAGAATATAGGTATTTGAACAACAAGAAATAGTAAATGAAGACAATGTAATAAAGAAACACACAAAATAATTGTTAAAGATCCTCAAATTAGTATGAAATATTTCATTATTTTTCTTAATTGTGAATTACAATGTGCTCACTAAGATGTGTTAGAAGGTCCAAATAAGCTCAAAAACTACAGACTTAGATGGCTATCTAAGCCTCTAAGACTTGCAAAGTTTGAATCCCTTTGAATCCAAGTGTATTCTACAGTGGTTGTTCTGGGATACCGAGCGCTGTTTTCTACTTTCTTTGAGTTTCAGACAGTGTTTTCTCAATGATTCTGTTATGATTCCTTATTACTGAATGCCCCTCCAATGTTGGCTGCTTCCCTCCTTTCATAGTGTCATTCTAGGGTTTGGGGTACCACTGATTCTCCCCCTTGGCTCCCTGGGTACAAGAGCCCCTGTTATACCAGCCATTCTGATGGTTGGTTCTTTCCCTATTTCTCATAGTTTTCCTCTTTTGGTGCTGTTTCCCTAAAAGCCACTTGCTGACTTTCCATTCCGGGGTGTCCTTGGGGAGCTGACCTTCAATCTCTCTTCTTTCAAGGTTTCTTACCTTTTAGACTCAGCTTTTGGCTGTCCTTCCCTTTTTGTTATTTTTCCTAAGTGAGCCGAATCCATCCCTGCCAGGTTGAAGGCTTTCCTAGCTACTTCCCCTTATGGTTCTTCTTCCTGGGTTCCCCGAGGTACCAGCCTTTTGTTCACGAGTTGTTGCTCTCCAAGCCTTCTGGTTCTTTGCTGCGTCACTGGGTGCTTGAGAAGGACATATCTACCCTTCGTTTCTTGTGTTTCGTGGCACCCCTTTTGAGTTGTCTTAATCCCACTTCAACTATGCTGCGTGTCCCGAGGATCCCGAACCTTTGGAAGCCTCTGGGGATCCCGGCCCAGTCCGTTCCTCTGGACTCTTTCTTTTTATCCTCTGATCTTGGCGGGCCAGGCCTTTTTCTTTCTTCCCTTTTGTTTCATGGGCTCTAAGGCTTGTCCTTTCATGGATTTTGGGCTTCAAGTCTTTTGGGCTTGCCATACTCTTTCCTTGTGGTGGGCTCAAACTTTTTAATATTACTTTCCATGGGATTGGCCTATTGTGCTATTTCTTTAGGCCTTGGTGTTATGATTTTTTAGACTTCAATAGAGGGGAAGGAGGGGCTTCGCCGTGGGACACCTGAGGGAAGAACAAGCTAGGGGTGTACTAGGGATCCTGTAAAGGGAAGGCTGGGTGCTCCACAACCTCCTTCACTTCACCCTGTGCAGACCCAGAAGGGCTTTCACTTTCAGAAAGGCTGGGAGTACGTTCCCTCCTTTTTCGTGAGGAAGAAGAAGTCATGGAACGACAATGCCATAGGAAATAGAAAAGTTAAGGGAGTGAAGGACAGAGAAGAAGGGATAGAGAAACGGAAGCTAGAAGGAAGAAGATAAGTTTGAAAATAAAGAGGGTGTTTGTTTTGTGTTTTCAAACAACAATTTTCAGTTTTTAAACAATATTACACGTATTTTCACACACTTTTTCACCCACACGTACTTTCACAAATATTTTTAAACAACAATTTTCAGTTTTTAAACACATGTACCAAACGGACCCAAAATCTCTGGAAGTGAAAAGATGGTTTGAAGTAACGGCAATAATGGCGTAGGGACAATTGGAGAAGACGATGTATAGAAAGACGCGCCAGTTGCCAATATTTAATTTTTTATAAGAGAGAGTTATTGGCAGTTATTAATGGAGTTACGGGGAACGTAAAAAGTGGATGGGGAAGTTTTACTCAGACACTTAACTGCCACGTTCCGTGCAAAGAAGAGAAATTACAAAAGGAAGTGTAACACGTAAAAAATCAGGATGTCAAAGGGCAGCATGGGGAAGCAGGATTCCAAGGAAAGGAGAAAGGGGATCTTGAAATCATTTGAAACAGCAAGGAAGGAATTCCCACATAAATTAAGAAGTCTTGTCTACTCACGCGTGGGCTGCAGGCAACCCACGAGCTCGGGGGGCTAAATGTTGAGGTCCAAAAAATCACAATGTTATACCAAAGCCCAAAACAAAGTAAAGAATTGAAACCTAGGAAAAATAAAGCATTTGGGCTTCCAATAAGAAAGAAGAGAGGTCCAAACTCATTAAGGGTCCATAAGGAGGAACCCAAATCCATGAATGGGCAAGTTTCGGGCCCTATAAAATAAAGGAAGGAAAAAAGCCCAGCCTAGCCCTCAAAGGTCAGAAAATCGCTGGGGAGCCCGGGAAAATAACTGGGCCAGGATACCTGGGGATTCCCAGGAGCCTGGGATCTTCGGGACATGTAGCAAAACCAGGTTGGGATTAAGAAAGCTCAGGGTGGGTACCAAGAAACACAAGGAACTAGAATAGATATGTCCCTATCAACCACCCAATGATGCAGAAAGGGGGTCAGAAGGTTTAAGAACCAACAACCCATGAGTATAGGCCTGGTACCTCGAGGAACCCAAGAAGAAGAACCATAAGGGAATGTGGCTGGGTATCTTTCAGCCTGGTAGGAAGGAATCAGCTCACTTGGGAAAAATGAAAAAGGGAAAAGCAGCTTAAAGTTGGGTCTGACAAGGTGGAATCTAGAAGCCTTGAAAGAAGAAAGACCAAAGGTTAGCCCACTAGGACACCCCAATACGGGAAGGTCAGCTGGGGTCTTTTGAAGAGGAAATCTCAAAAGAAGGAAATAATGAAGAATGAGGAAGGGACCAGCCACCAATGTTGTTGACACAACATTGGTTCTGGTACCCAGAAGAACAAATAGAGGGAATCAGTGGTACCCCGGAAACCCTAGGATGGCACTATAAAAGGGGAAGCAGCCAACAATGAAAGGCATTCAGCAACAGTGAATTAGAGTAAAAATCATTGAGAAAACTCTGTCAGAATTCAAAAAAAGAGAGAAAAAGGAAGGAAATACCGTTTGGTATCCTCAAATAGCCATTAAAGAATACACTTGGATTCAAACAAACTTTGCAAGTCTTAGAGGCTTGAAGAGCCATCTAAGTCTGTAATTTTTGAACTTATTTGGACCTTGTAACACGTCCTAGTGAGCATAGTGTATTACACAATCAAGAAAGTAATAAAATATTTTGCATTATTTAAAGATCCCTAACGCTTTATTTTATGTTCCTTCTTGATCAATTTCGTTCCTTTGCTGTTTCTTGCTATTCAATGCATATATTTCTTGTCTATTAGCATGTATGTGTTGTAGGATTCGTGCTCTATGCACCACCTGATTCGAAATCAGCCTAATTTAGCTGTGGTGAATAGGGATGGCAATTTATATCCGACCCATGGATACCTAGCCCGGCCCGACCCTAATGGGCCAGATTTTACCCGGTTTGATAAAGAATAGGGTCGGGTATGGGTTTTAAAAAAATAACCCGAACTGAGTCTGAGTCGGGTCCGGGTTTTATTGAAAACCCGGCCCGAACCTGGACCCAAACCCAGTTACTCTGAAATTACAAAAAACCCCTTATATATATATATAATTGTAAACCCTAACCTACCCACCTCTCATTTCAGCTCACGCCTCACACATGAGCACGCTCAATCTCTCTATCATTCACTCAGTCACCCAAGAGCACGCACAAGAGCACTCTGTCACTCACTCTCAATCTCACAGCTCACACACTCACTCTCAATCTCACAACTCACACAATCACTCTCAAGCATTGCTGCGGCGCCGCCCAAGCTCTCTGCCTCTCACCGCCAGTCCCGTCCCCAGCTGTCACCGCCGGTCTGTTCACTGTTGTCCCGTCCCCACTTAATGCCACCATAAGCCGCTACCGCGAGCCACCATCTGAGGTAGCTCTGTCTCTTTCTCTCACTCAATAGCCAGCCCCAGGTTGAGCCTCCATGGCTGAACCTAAGCACCCTTCCCTCTATCTCTAGATCTAAAACCCAAGGCCGAAAACCTCAAACTCTTTCTCTCTGATCTCCAACTCGGGGCCAAGACTCTCTTCTCTCTCCATTTCTATTTTTATCTTCTTCTTTATATTTATTTTTTGTTTGATCTGAAGTCTCCTCCGTTGGTTTGGTTATTTCTGGGTTTGAGGATTGAAAAATGGGATTTAAAAAAAAAAAAAAAAAATTGGGTATGGCTGTGGAGATTTGAAAAGAATGGATTTTTGGGATTGGTTGTTTGGCCATGGGGCCCGATGGGGCGGGTCTGGGCCCCGCAAAAAAATCCGTTTAATAATCGGGCCGAGTCTGGGTCAAGGGTCCAGGCCTGCGGATCGGGTTCAGGTATGCAAAAACCCAGCCCGAACCCAGCCCGTTGTCATTCCTAGCGGTGAACCAAGCCCAATCCTTTAAAAAAATAAGTATTGGGCTTAGGATCCTTGTTTCTACTTGGGCTTGTGTGTTAAAAAAAAAAAAAAAAACCCACACATCCATTTTTTATGAGTTGTGCTAAAAATACAACAAAATGTCATAATAGTTGAAGTGTCAGCTCACTATAGGTCAAAATAAAATAAAATGAAATAATAAAATATTATATTCAAACCCACCACAACTAAAACTAAGACTGTTATGAAAGTATTGTAGCTTTTTTTTTTTTTTTTTTTGTCCTTAGACTTTCACTTTTTATTTATTTTTATGATTCAATAATAGGGTGAATGAAGATTTCAACCCTGATTCTACATAACTCATAATAATCATGGCTAGTTTTGTGACCATGACTATATTTGGATGTTCCAATAATTATATCACACTTGGTAAGAGTTAAAATGTCATGATGCAAAGATTATTGTATTTATCTAAAAAAAATTATATGCTATGCACATACATATTTTTCACCGTTTTCATATTTTTATGCCGAATTTTTGAAACATACTTTTTAAAAAGATGTCGAATAATATTAAATGCATACCATATTTTACTAATTATGCTGTTTGGTTTGAGTTGTTTATGTGAGAAATTGTACATGCTTTGAGTTGTTTAACTTAGAATTTGGTATTTTGTGAGTGGTAACTTTTGAACTTTGAACTTTGTTTATATAATTGTAATTTGATACTTTTCCTTTTATTAGTAATTTAATAATTTGTGTAAAAAAATACTTTTTTTTTTCAATGTTTCTTTAATACATGTTTTGAATTATAATTATGAGTATTTTTTAGTATATTTTTTTAATTAAAAAGTAGGATCTTACAATACTTATGCCGATCCTACGATCCGATCCCCAAACCCGATCTTAAATATAGAAAATAATAATTTGTTTGTGCATAAAAACATCAGTACTATTAGCACTCTTGGGTCCTATTTTGCTGTAGAATGGGGCCAATGGGCTTTGTTCCTTTTTTTTTATTTTTTGGGCCACTATTAGCCTGCACACAAACATTAAAACCCAAATAGCATTTTATGAAACATAATAATAAGTAAAAAGGGTTAGTGATTATCTTTTGGTGAAAGATAAAGTAAATCCAATATATGTGTATATATATATATATATATATATGAGTATTCCTCTTAAATGTTAAGAGTCACTCTAACTTCGACAAACTTGAGAACTATCAAAGGATGTTCAAAGCTGTGAGGTTTGGGATCTGCCTAAAGTGAACATTCTTCTTCCATCCTTGTAATTAATGAAAATAGTATTTCAAAGGAGAAACTATGGGTAGGTGAGATTAGAGGGAGAGAGGAACAACCACTTCTTCAGATTTCTCCTCCCCTTCTGAACAAATCGTACCCCCCTAGATTCAATGGTGATGGCTTAGGTTCCTTTTGCAAGCTTAGGTTGCTAATTGGGCTTCCTAATGGGTATTTGTTCTGCGACATAACCTAGGCTAGCTTCCCCAAGTTTTATTGGACCCATGGCTTCGGATTTTTAGGCTTGGGCCACTATGGGCATATGCTGAGAACATATCGTGGCAGATTTAGGGTTCTTGATATATTCTGCGGAATTCGTTGTATTTTGCCTTTTGATAATGGGGACTTGTTAGCCAATGTTTTAGTTTGGGCGTTGTCACTCTCAAAGGCCAACAAATTTGGGCTTCCATTGGGTTTAGGCTCGTTATGGTCTCTTTAAAAAATGGGGTGGGAACGCATGTAAGATTATGTTTTGTGTAACTAATGCTATTCACTTTAGGTTAAGGAGCAAAGCAGCTTGTGAAATTAGTTTGGCATTACTCTTAAGCTATCTTTTCTGCCACCAAAGTCAGTGGAATCCATGCCATCAATACCTATCCAAATTCCAGCTATCCTATCAACTTAATCATCGTCAACCTCCAAATCCAAACCACATTGACTCACTCACTTTCAATGGCATTTCCAAGCTTTTTTTTCTTGGTTCCTCGTGCATTTATTCTAGATTCCATTCCTTTTTTTTTAATCCTTAGAGAAGAAAGGCTCCTTCTAGGTATAGGGACTTAGAGAATGTTGTTCTAGGCATTTGAAGTAATCAAAGTCCAACCAAACGCCTAAACAGCTAGGGGTGACAAAGTAAGCCCAAACTCATTTGCCCGCCCAAACTCATCCAATTATTAGTTGGGTTAAATGGGCATCAACCCAATTAGACCCAATAATTATTGGGTTTTAACTAAAAACTCATTGAGCCATATTTAACCCAAAAATAATATACCCAAATTCAACCCAGCCCTACCCATAAAATAAAAAATAAAAAAACCCTCAGACATTGTTTTCATTTTCCTTCATTTTCTTAGCATCCAAACACTCTTCTCTCTCTCTTGCTCTCTCTCTTTCTCTCTCTAGCTCTCACAAATAGGGGTGTCAAATGGAACAAAGAGATCTAAAACACCAAGTCCAACCCGAGTTTTTTGTTATCTAAGGCATCCCCATTGAGCACTGTCGACTCAGTGAGTTTCTCCAAACTCACCGCCCAGAACTCGCTCTCGACTCACCTCCTGGCCTTCTGCTCCTCTGCGAACCTCCTCTGCTTCCCCGATTTAGCGCCGAGTCTTGAGAAGCACGACAAAGACTCAAACTTTGCCGGACAAGCAGACCAAAACTTCACCAACTACGGCACCGATCGGATCGGCAGAGCCGACTCATTCAAGACCCACTCCAGCGACCGGAACTTGCCAGTGGACTCGTTCAGCTGATACAACCGGGACTCCACTGGTCACAAGGACAAATTCAACAACTATGCATTGAACGGAAACATGGTGGACTAAGGTTTCAATGGCTACGCCACTAGCTCCACTGGCCGTTCTGGCGAGTTCACGAAGTCCGACTCAGTCAATGCAGGTTGGATTTTCTCAGGAAAGTTAGAGAGGGAAATCAAACAAAGAGAGAGAAAGAAAGAGCAGAAGTGAAAGTTTTTTGGTTTAATGGCATTTTGGTAATTTTGATAATTGGGTAATTGGGTGGGTTGGGGTTTACCCATAATAATTGGATTTGGTTGAATTTGGATTAGAAGCAATTAGTTAAATGGGTTTTAATAGGTAAATAGGTTTTATATACTCAACCCAATTATGCCTACCCTAAACCCACCCATTTGACACCCTATAGAGAGCATAGTTTATCTGGATGTAATTTAGTCTAATTTAGGTATAGGGACTGTTGATTATTGATTGAGCTGCAATAAATGACCAAAAATTATGCTTGAGAATTGCACCATGATTTAAAAGGAAGGATGCAAGTTAAGCTTTAAAATGTGGTTTTTCATTCCCTTGAAGTACGCCACCAACCCAAGCAAGCATATGGGAAGGGAGCATGCAAGAGTGCCACGAGTCACTTCCCAAAACCTATTCTCCTCCTACCTATTAACCACTTTTCCCCCTAGGTAACTATTGCGGTTTGTGGGCTTGGGCCACAAAAGGCGAAAATTATATTGTGTACCCGGCATATATGCCGGGTACACCATATACTTTCTCCACGAAAGGAGCTAGTCCTTGTATAAAGTTCTAGAAACAAGTATTGCTGAGGCTTCACTGGAGAGTTCATGAGGGAATAAAATGAAATGTAATGATCATAAAGGAATAGAATGATTTTTTTTTTTTTTTTTTTGAGAAACAAACTAACAATTAAACACACACTTAATTACACTTTTTCACTGAGCTCAAACACATTACTTAACCCAAAGTACCACTACAAAAAAGTTAGATAAAAGAAATTGAACGAAATTAAGTAACTTTGTTTGGATGTTTTAAAACAAACTAATAATAAGGAATGGAAAATAAGTAGCCTTATTTAGGAATTAGGAGTAACATAAAGGAAAATGAATAGAATTATTTTATGACAATATTACTATTAGATCTTTATTTTAAAATAAATGGCTAAATATAATTTCATTCCCTTCAATTCTTCTCAATTTTTGGGGGGAATGAAAATTTGAAATTTTAAGGGAATAGAAAGGAATGAATATTCTCCCTACCCATTCTATTATCTCCCACTTAAATTCCCAAACAATGGAATGGACTTTCCATTCCACCCATTAAAACTTCTAAACAAGAAAATAGAAGTATATTTCAAAATTATTATTTTCATTCATTTTCATAAGATTTCCTTTCTCTCCTCCCAAATGAGGGCTTAATGTGAATGATGAATTTCTTTGAGAATCTAGCAGTCGGCATTCCTGGTGAGCCTAGCGAATTATGTGGAGCCTAGCAAATTATGATAGCCAAAAATCAACCAAGACTTAAAACACTTGGTGGCAATGGAGTCAAATTAATTATAATGAAAAGAAGAAACAAAAGTTTAACACGTAAGTTGGATTTGAAGATGTGTATCAAAGATTTGGTGCGATTCAATAATATAGCTCTATCACTCTAGCTTCGTAGGATCTTTTTCCACCTTAGTATACTACAGACAAGGGCACCAGCACAGGTCAAGCCTCATTCATCACGGTTGAAGAGTAAGGTAGAGAAATTTGTTGTGCACAAATTTTAATAATTGGTTGTTGTGAGACTCATGTAAAATGGAAATAGAAGAGAAAAAGTTTCTTAAGTAAGCCAAATTGATGGTTTGAGTGCTTGACTTAGTAGCATAGGGAGTTTCGATAACAGTTTCAATAAAACTGTAAAAAACAAGCCAATGATAAAATTCCAAAACATTTCCAAAGTTTTATTTGTTTACATTTATCCTTAGTTGACACTTCCAAGTTCCAAATCATCAAATCAACCAAGCTAAATATTTTTTTTCTTTTGGCCAAAAACCAAGCTGGTTTTCAGTGCCCACACTAATGTACTAAGTTTATGTAAAACAAGATCTATCTATAAATGTGAAATTTAATCATTTCAAATGACCTGACCTTCACATACATTCTTTTTCCCAAAACAATCATATAGCAAAGTTCATGAAAAATTATGTTTAATACGTTCACACCTATCTTTCAGTCCAAAAAAGAAAAAAAGAAGAGATTAGATATATTTGTGTCTCCATTCTTAATATGTTTGAACCCGTTCTTTTCTCATAACCCCTATGCTTCAAAGTTCAGAGTATTATAAAATTTACGGACATACTTACAAGAAACTCCAATAAACCCGATCCAAAAAAAAAAAAAAAATCGAATAAATAAACTAGATAAATACAAACAAACAAACAAAAAAAGTAACAAGGATATTTTCACCCTTACATGGAATCCAAATAAAGTAAAAGTAATTAAAAAAAAAAATTACGCTATAAAAAGTAAAGAGTGAAAAAAATAGATCCATATCCAAACACAGTACCACTGCAACCCAGCAGTGAGCAAGGCAGGTAAATCCAAACACAAATTTTGATTTATAATTGTCTTTCTTTCTTTATTTCTTTAAACGTATAAACAAATCGACAGGGACCTCGGAGATGGTGCTGCTTACCCTCTTTTGCCAAAGTGTTTGTCGTGACCGTCCACCTCGATCGAAGCCACCGCGCTCGCTCTCACTCTCTCACTCTAACGCACCATGCACGCTTTCGTAAACACCATTGGTTGAATCATTTTCGTTTACAGGCCTTAAGCATCCCTCCCATTAAATCCGATGTGATTATGATTTTTTTTTATTTTTTTTATTTCTAATAAGTTCAAGGATAATAAAGGAAAAAAAGTTAATGAATGTTCTAAGAATATTTATTTTTGAAATATTTTTAAAAGTTTTATGAAAAAAGGAAAAAAAAAAAAAAAGTTAATTTTTGTCAAGAGTTTTTTAAATTTCTTACTAAAGTGATGTCATAATTGTTCTTGTGGGAGAAAGGTATCCAAGGAGATTTTAGGGCCCATAGGTCCTGTCCAAGGAAGATCAAGGCTCATTCATGCGCCAACCCAAGTCTGACACATGGGCTAAGACCGAGGAAGGAAGATGTGAAGACCACTCTGATTCAAACTAAACTTATGAGAAGAGGTCCGAAGAAAGGAGGCTAGCAGGCCCGTCGTCCAAAGAGACCGAGGAGTAAATGCCCTTCGGGAATACCTTATTCAGCTCCCTGCACTAGAAAGTAAAGCATTGTAGTGTAGAGGACACCAGAGTCGTTCAAGCAAGGGAAAAATGAAATATCTGGAAAGGAGGGGCTGAGATGCAATAGAAAAGATTATATAAGGAAAGGAACCCCTCTAGAAAGGAGTGACATTTTTACGAATTGAAAGAGAGAGAACTAAAGACCCTACTGTAAAGAAATCAGCTTTGACTGTTAATGAACAATTCATCCTCAGACCTGCCCAAGGAAGAATTTACACTAGATCTGTGCTTGTTTCATTCATGTTAATTGGTTTAATCCTGTTATCCTCAAGCTTGTAATTACTTAGAATTGCAATTGACTCGGAAAGCCCACTCTCTTACAAATTTATTGTATTGGGCTTGAAGTATTGGAAGCCACTATTCTAAGTGGGCTTGGACTGTTCTTTGGGTTCTTATAGTTCTAAAATAGTTTATTAATAATTGCTCTAAAGGGACCTGTAAATATGACCAATTTCTTTATAATTTTTTCATAACATACATACATACAAATTTGATGTAATTAGTGTATAATAATGTGCTGAAATTGTTATTAAATCATTCTTAAAAAAATTTGACACCACTTTCATGGGTACGAAAAAGTAGTAAAAAAATTAATTATTTTTTCCATAAAAAGTTTTTTTAAAAATATCTTCTAAATTATTGCCCTTAGGCCATCTATTAACTTTTTCTCTAATAAATTTTGTGTGTGTTTCAATAACAACCCTATTGATACATTTTTTTAGAACAACTTATCTAGCTTTTCATCAAAAAAAAAATTTTGTTAAAAGTGTGCTAAAGTATACTTGTACTTTAAACCTTTGTGGAGTCTAGTTGTGTTTGATCTGGATGACGACCCGACCCGAAATGATGTTGCATGGTTTTTAATGGGATATTTTTTGAGACTTAGTCCATGGAGTGGAGGCTTGGGTTGATAGACCCAAGTTGTAGTGCTCATGGACAAGTCTCTTAGGGGTCCGGGGGCAACTCCCCCGGGAAAGATTTTTTGGCCCATTTTGTAACCCATTGTGAATCTTGTGCATAGGATATAAAAACCGTTGTTTTGGTGATTAGGGTTTCTTGATGTAGTTTTTGAGAGAGAAAAAAACTGTACTGCCGCACTTTGTAATTTTTCTCTGATAATAATGAAATCCCTGCAACTCCGTGGACGTAGGCAAATTACCGAACCACGAAAATACTGTCTTGTGCGTGTGATTATTTTTTTTCTTTGGCATGTGTTTTCTTTATTTTGTTTCTTATAAGTTTGGGAATTTCGTGTTAATTCCTTACATAATAAAGACTCTCTCTCTCTCTCTCTCTCTCTCTCTCTTTGGGTGGTGGTGGTGAATATTGGTTGTGGATGTGGATGTGGGTGGTGGATTTGGATTTAGTGTGGGTTTTGAACCCATTTGCATATGGGTGTCTAAAACCACGTGGCCTTCCATCCTAGTGAGTCACTGTGGTTACAAACCTTTAAAAAGGTGCCTCAAAATCAGTAAGAAGTTCTAGTATAATAGACACATACGGTAGTATTGAGCCAAAAGAATAATTCTAGGATATATTAAGAGGATTCAGAAAGTTAGTTATTGTCTCTTTTACTATCAAAAATACCCCTAATTTAATTAACTTATCATTATTCCATGGGGTTAAAATAGTAAATCAACAAAAAATTAAAATATTCCTATAAAAGAAAAACCACCCCACATCCCATTACTCCTATATAAAATATAAAATAAAAAAATTCCTTTCTACTTCCAATACCCCCACGTTCTTATAACTAAAAAAAAAATCTACCCACAATTTCTATCAAAAAACAAAAACTACCAATTCCCACATTATATCAAAAGACAAAATTTAGCTACGAAATTGGTTGTAATCTAAGGCTACAAAATTAGAAGTGAATTTTGACAAATCAACCATTGGATTACATCTTCTTCTTATAAACTCCATACTTGCAAGTTTTTGTAGTTTAAAATTATGCATAAAATATAAGTTTATAGATCATATAGTAAATTGTGCGCACCCAAAACGAGACTAACGGGTTGGGCTCACAATTTATTTGTAACGTGGGTTTTGGATTTCCTACTCTGGGTGATTCTTGCTTAAAGGCCCTGCGCCAACTCTCAAACCTTTGTATCTTTTTACTCCCGCTATTATGACTCTAACACTCTCAGTTCTCATCCCCCTTTCTCTCTCTTTCAACAACCCCCAAACCTTTCCTTAGTCTCCTCTATTTATAACCCAAAATTAGTGGAAGATCATAATTACTCTTACGGCCAGTGGGAACTGAGGTCCAATATTGTTATTGCTAAGTGGATATTTAGTTGAAAGTAGGGTGTGGCAAGAGTGGCATTGGAACTGGTTCCCACTTCAAGGTAGGGAGGAAAAGAGGTGATGTTCGGCGGCGGAATTTCTCATAGAGTCGCCGGGCATCCAGTACATAGCCTTCCCAAGCATTCACACGCGCCGGAGGTGGGACACGCCGGACAACTCCTTGAATTAATGAGCATCCCAAAACGACCGGCCCAACGAGTTTTGGGCCAAACATGATGCCATAGGATTTGTGCCCATGGCCCTAGTGGGCCATAAGCCCAGTTTCTAATGGGGGTGTCAGGAACCGTGGGTCATACTGTAGAGCCTGGGTTTAAGGCCCAAATGGCCCTAGAGGCCTGGTGCTGTACATTAGCCCCCCCCCCCTTTGATTCATGCTCGGCCCCCGAGGGTGAATCAAGGAGTCCAAGGGACAGTAGCAATCCGAGAATTTCAATCGGTAAGCATGAGACAGTTGAGAGATCAATAAATGCGCCCTCAAAAGACGCGTCGTGCCTGACAGTTGGCTTAGCCGTCATCATTACCTGACGGTTCACGAACTGAAGCGGCCCGCATGTGACGGTTGTGATGGGATTCGTGAATTTCCCGCTCTTCATTTATTAAATGGTATTTATTCTACCCCTTTTGGCCCCTATAAAATAGTCCTTTCTGAATCACTATTCTACTTTTGCATTCTTCGCTCACCAAATTTCCTCCCTACCGTGCATACCTCTCTGTGCGTTCACCCTTCAGCCCAGAGTATCTTTCTTTTCTAGAGCCCAAAGTAAGTTTTCCTATGATCACCGAGCTATGCTGACTGAACAATGTTTTTATTTCACGTATTTCAGTGTGCATCAACAGCTTTTTATTTTACGTATGGTTGTCTTAATGCTTAGGCCTTGTTTTCACACGTCCGGGTACACTTGTACCACTTTAGTGGTTCGGGAAAGGCCCAAGATTATTCCCGGACAAGAAGCCTTTACTGCGAGAAGTTCTGCTTGAACAGAACTTTAGAGAATTTAGTCCGAGGTTGCAGCTTTTCCGGAGACAGGGTTCCGTCCTTACAATGTATTGATTAAGGTTTCCATCCGTCCGGCAATGGGAATCGAGCCGGGGACGGGTTTTTGTCATAAAAATTTTTTTGACTAAGGTTACCACGTGTCAAGTGATAGGAATTGAACCGGGGATAGGTTTCTGTCCTTCGAAATTTTTTTTTTTTTTTTTTTTTATTGAGGTTTCCACCTGTCCGGTGATGGGAATCGAACCGGGAATAGTCTGTCCTTAGAGGTTTTTTTATTAAGGTTTCCATCTGTCCGGTGATAGGAATCGAACCAGGAATAGGTTTCTATCCTTTGGAATTTCTTTGATTAAGGTTTCCACTTGTCCGGTGATAGGAATCGAACCAGGGATAGGTTTCTATCCTTAGAGATTTTTTTATTGAGGTTTCCACCTGTCCGGTTATAGGAATCGAACCGGGAATAAGTTTCTGTCCTTTGAGGTTTTTTTATTAAGGTTTCCACCTATCCGGTGATAGGAATCGAACCGAGAATAGGTTTCTGTCCTTTGGAATTTCTTTGATTAAGGTGTCCACCTGTTCGGTGATAGGAATCGAACCGGGGATAGGTTTCTGTCCTTTGAAAATATTTTATTAAGATTTCCACCTGTCCGGTAATTAGAATCGGATCGGGAATAAGTTTATGTCCTTAGAGATTTTTTTATTAAGGTTTCCACCTGTCCGGTGATAGGAATCGAACCGAGAATAGGTGCTGATAAATCAATAATAGAATTTAAATGCACCAGCAATGATAAACATCATCTTAATTAATTTGTAAAGCATATACACGCTGTTTCATTTAACTTACGCCCTCGTGCTTAACTGATCACTGGTAGAACTTCTTCAAGTTGTGGACATTCCATGGCCGAGGAAGCGGTCTTTCATCTAGATCCTCCAAGTAATAAGCTCCCGCTCCTGCGATAGCAGTAACCTTGTAGGGCCCTTCCTAGGTAGGGGCCAGTTTCCCAGCATTCGCATCTCGCATGTTTCCTACTTTCTGTAGTACCAGGTCCCCAGCACTGAACTCCCTTGTTTTTACATCTCAGTTATAGTGCCGAGCGAGTTTCTGTTGATACTCGGCCAGCCGTATGGTTGCTACTTCTCGGTACTCATCCAGCGAATCCAAACACTCCACCATCAACCCGTCGTTTTGGGCGGGAGCGAACTTTTCGACCTTTACACTGCATAGGTTTACCTCAACGGGTATCACGACTTCTGCACCATATGTTAAAGAGAACGGGGTTTCCCCCGTGGATCTCCTGGGAGTTGTTCGGTACGCCCATAAGACGTTGGGCAGCTCTTCTGCCCACTTACCCTTCGCACCATCCAACCTTTCCTCAATCCATTCACGATCACCTTGTTGACAGCTTCCGCCTAGCCATTGCTCTGTGGATAC
This sequence comes from Notholithocarpus densiflorus, assembly GCA_030021035.2. NCBI lineage: Eukaryota > Viridiplantae > Streptophyta > Magnoliopsida > Fagales > Fagaceae > Notholithocarpus > Notholithocarpus densiflorus. The sequence goes on from JARYZH020000352.1 coordinate 203,619, forward strand.
GCCGGGGTAGAATACCTGTTCTTAATGCCGAGATCGTTGCAAAATTTGCGGAAGGCTCTGCTGGCAAACTGAAGTCCATTGTCGGATATAAGAGAGTCCGGCACCCCAAATCTTGTGATTATATTCTTCCATACGAACTTCTTGACATCCACGTCCCGAATATTGGCAAACGCCTCTGCCTCCGCCCATTTGGTGAAGTAATCAACAACTACTAGAACAAACTTTCAGTTGCCCGTTGCCCGGGGAAATAGGCCGAGAATATCCAGCCCTCATTGTGCAAAAGGCCAAGGGCTGCTGACCGAACTCAGATGACCTGCTGGCTGATGAATAAAGGGATCATGCTTCTGACACTGTTCACATTTGCACACATATTCGACTGCATCTTTTTGCATCTGTGGCCACCAAAATCCCTGAGTCGTGGCTCGGTGTGCCAATGAGCGTCCTCCCACGTGACTGCCACACACCCTATCATGTAATTTGTCCAAGAGTTCGTTTACCTTCTCGGGGTGCAAGCACAACAGGTACGGCCCCCCAAAAGACCTTCGGTATAACTTGCGTTCTGCTGACAACCAGTACTGAAGAGCCACTTAGCGAATCCTTTTAGCCTCCTTTTCATCATCTGGGACTCGATCCTCGACTAGGAAATCAATGATTGGGTCCATCCAGCATGACCCAACCGCCGAAACCATGGCAATGCATACCCCGGAAATGCCAACACTACTTGCCACATTAATGCTCGGCTCCGCTATAAGCTCCACCTTAATTAACTAAAGCACCTCCTCCGTCACTGATGATGCCAATGTGGCTAAGGAGTCAGCATGTATGTTCTGCGCCCAGGGTACTTGGGCGACTTTTGCCGCGTCAAACTTATTCATGATCTGCTTCACCACCTGCAAGTATGCTTTCATTCGGGAATCCCGGGCTTCAAAACTGCCCTACACCTGGCTAACCACCAGCCGTGAATCTGAATAAACCTCTATATCCTGAGCACCCAGCCCCAAAATGGTTCTTAGTCCAGCAAGTGAGGTTTCGTACTCTGCCTCGTTGTTGAAGGCCCTAAACCCCAACCTGATAGAATGCTCCAACCGTATCCCTTCTGGCGTGATTAAGACAATCCCGACGCCAGCCCCCGAGGTGCTTGACGCACCGTCCACAAACACCTTCCACAGGCAACACTCCACCTGACAAACCATCCCCCCTTCGTTCTTGGGAGAAAACTCCGCGACAAAGTCAGGGAGGACTTGACCCTTCACCGAACTCCTTGGCCTGTACCTTACATCGAAGGACCCTAGCTGAGTTGCCCACTTAGCTATCCGACCTGTAAAGTCGAATCTCTTCAATAACAGCTGTAAAGGGTGGTCAGGACGTAAATGGTATGAGCTTGAAAGTAATGTGGCAGTTTCCTCGTAGCATGCACTAATGGCAACATCAATTTCTCCAGAGGTAAGTACCTTGTCTCGGCATTGACCATGGTCTTGCTAATGTGGTAGACAGGCTACTGCATCCCCTGATCCCTTAAAAGCACGGCACTTACGGCGTGATCAAATACCGAGAGGTACATAAATAAGTCTTCCCCGGGCTCCGGGGCTGCTAACATGGGTGCCCACACCAAATATTCCTTCAGGTCTTGGAAAGTCCTTTTACACTCCTCATTCCATTGAAATCCCTTCCATTTCTTCAGAAGTTGGTAAAATGGTCGACAGCGATCTGCAAACTTGGAGATGAATCGGTTGAGGGCAACTAACATCCCGGTCAACACTTACACTTCTTTTGGATTGCTCGGTGACTTGAGGCATTTCACGGCTTCTATCTGGTCGGGGTTGACCTCTATTCCCCAGTTAGTGATCAGATATCCCAAGAATTTACCTGTCCCAACCCCAAAAGCACATTTCTCCGCATTAAGGCGCAACTTGTGTTGGCGAAGCACTTCAAACACCCCCTGAAGATCTTCTATATGCCGTACTTCTTGCTTGCTTTTTACCACCATGTCGTCAATGTATACTTCAACCATATGTCCAATTTTGTCCCAAAACATTCTCGTCATCATCCGTTGGTATGTGGCTCCGACGTTCTTTAATCCAAAAGGCATCACAGTGTAATGATAATTGGCTTCCGGGGTGATGAATGTTGTCTTTTCTTGATCCTCGGCTGCTAGAGCAATCTGATGATACCCTTGAAAGGCGTCCAGAAAACTCATACTCGGGTGTCCGTATGTGACATCTATTAACTAATCAATCTTCGGCATAGGGAACGGATCCTTTGAGCATGCTCAGTTCAGGTCCATGAAGTCTACACAGACTCTCCATTTACCATTCTTCTTCTTCACCACCACAGTATTTGCTAACCATTCCGGGAAGAAGATTTCCCTTATCGCCCCAGCTTCCTTCAACCTTATGACCTCCAACTTCACTGCCTCGGCATGCTCTTTGGCCGATCTCCTTAGCTTCTGCTTCTTGGGAGGAAACGTTGGGTCTACATTGAGCTTGTGGACTATGAATTTGAGATCCACCCTAGGTACCTCATACAGGCTCCAAGCGAAGACATCTATGTTTTGAATAAGAAACAACAACATTTCTACCCTATCCTCGTCCTTCATGCTTACCCTTATCTAGAAATATCTGTCATTGTCCGGTAATATCTTAACTCTGAGTAGTTCCTCGGCACAACTAGCCCCCTGTTCTTCCCGGGGCTCCTATAATTGCTACAAAGATACTTTCTCGGCCTAATCCTTCTGTTTGGCTTGCTCATTCTTCCAATTCACTGCGGCTACCAGGCATTGTCTTGCTATTTGCTGGCTTCCTTTTACTACTGCTATGCCCTGCTCGGTTGGAAATTTGACCTTCACATGCAGGGTGGAAGGAACTGCTTCCATCGCGTGGATCCACGACCTTCCCAAAATGGCTGTATAAGGAGAAAACGAAGTGACAACTATGAAAGGCACTGTTACTTCCTTTCCCTCAATATTCACGGGAAGCGATATCTGCCCCTCAGGGATCATCGTCTCGCCACCAAACCCAATCAGGGGCATATCGTACTTTGAAAGGTTCTCCTTCTTCAATCCGAGTCCCCTGAATAGATCCGGATACATCACATCAGCCCCGCTCCCCTGGTCTATCATCACCCTTTTTACTACGAAGCCGTTTATCCGGATCGTTACTACCAGCGCATCATCGTGCGGCTGAATTGTTCCTTCTAAATCATCGTCATCAAAAGCAATGGGTTCCTGTCCTATTTTCATCTTCTTCTCGGGGGGCTTTTCGTCCGAACACATTCCCACTCGGGCTATGATCAGCACTCCTCTCCTTCCAACCACAGTCATACCGTTCGGGGTGACGTGGATGACTTCAATAACTCCCAATGGAGGCGAGAGAGGGTTTCCTCTTTGCTGAGCACCCTGTCCATTGCCCCTGTTCCCCGAATCCACCACAAACTCCTTCAGATGTCCTGCTTTTACCAATTGCTTTAGATGATCCTTCAATACAGTACAGGTTCTGATTTCTCCGAGAGGGGTCACCTCCCATCTTGTTCAGCCACCTGAAATACGATTCGTTTTTTATCCGGTCTACAATTCTGTGCACCGATTCCTTGAACGTCATATTCACCTCCCCTAGCCGCAATTCGGGCTCCTGCATCCCGAAGTCCTTTTGGGGTCTCAGCTGAAAACCGCTCTGTCGAGGACGACTCACTAACGGTGCCTTACACTTACTCTGTAACCTATCATCCTCCAGGCGCTTGTACTCCTCAATACGCCTCATAGCTGCCTCTTATCCTCAGGAGGCTTCTTCGTCAACGACTCCCGTAGTTCAAATTCTTCGGGCAAACCCATCCTGAAAGTACTCGCCGCAATCTTCTCGTTGCCCCCACCGATCTCGTTATAAAACTCCCAATACCGACTGGCATAACTGCAAAGAGTTTCCTCAACCCTCATTTTCATGGAAAGTAATGCGTCCACAGGTTGCGGAACCCGGCTACAAGTTACAAACCGGACACCGAATTCTTGTATCAACTCGGCAAAATTGTGGATGGAACCCTTTCACAACCCATTGAACCATCTCAAAGCAGTGGGGCCGAGGCTTGAAGGAAATACCTTGCACATCAAAGCATCATTGTGAGTATGCAGAGACATCATCTGGATATAATGGCTGACGTGCTCTACCGGGTCTGTTTTCCCGTCATAGGAATTGAATGGCGGGCGTGCAAATCTGCTCGGCATTGGTGCCCGTTCAATGTCATCTGAGAATGGTGACCGAGCAGCCCTGCGTAAAGCGTGACTCATTGCGTCCATAGCGGCGTTATGGGGCCGCCGCTCTTCCAAGGAATCTGAACCCCGATCTGTATACTCCCACGAACGTGAACGGTCCCGGTGTCGGCAGGATTCCTGCGAATGTGAACGTTTTCAGCGACGACGGGAACCAGATTAATTGGACCCTGTCCCATAACGATCTTCTCCAGTATCAGATCTCCCTTCTTGGTTTTCTCGGTCCCTTCTCTGGTGCCTACCCCGTGCTTCGAACTCCATGTCTCTCACCAGTCTGCGCAACCATTCAAGTTCCTTGTCTCTCTCGTTATACTGCCTGTGCCCCGAAGCACTTGACATTGTCCAGTTCGTCTGGTATGACCCTTCTCCAAGGTCAGACTGTTCTTCCTCTCGTTCGCGCCCCTTATCTTCACGCCTTTTTTGCCTTCGCTCTCGCCAGGTGGATCCCCGAGAAGATCCCACCAAACCGCTCTCAGCATAACTCCCCAAACGTCAGTCAGATATTTTGCCGAGCTTGAGTCTCAGCAGAACCACGGCTTTCTAAGAGATTCCCACAGACGGCGCCAATTGTGCGCACCCAAAACGAGACTAACGGGTTGGGCTCACAATCTATTTGTAATGTGGGCTTTAGATTTCCTACTCTGGGTGATTCTTGCTTAGATGCCCCGCGCCAACTCTCAAACCTTTGTATCTTTTTACTCCCGCTATTATGACTCTAACACTCTCAGTTCTCATCCCCCTTTCTCCCTCTTTCAACAACCCCCAAACCTTTCCTTAGTCTCCTCTATTTATAACCCAAAATTAGTGGAAGATTATAATTACTCTTATGGCCAGTAGGAACTAAGGTCCAATATTGTTATTGCTAAGTGGAGATTTAGTTGGGAGTGGGGTGTGGCGAGAGTGGCATTGGAACTAGTTCCCACTTCAAGGGGGGAGGAAAAGAGGTGATGTTTGGCGGCAGAATTTCTCATAGAGTCGCCGAGCATCCGGTACATGGCCTTCCCGAGCATTCACACGCGCCAGAGGTGGGACACGCCGGACAACTCCTTGAATTAATGAGCATCCTAAAACGACCGGCCCAACGGGTTCTAGGCCAAACATGATGCCATAAGATTTGTGCCCATGGCCCTAGTGGGCCATAAGCCCAGTTTCTGACGGGGGTGTCAAGAACCGTGGGTCATACTGTAGAGCCTGGGTTTAAGGCCCAAATGGCCCTAGAGGCCTGGTGCCGTACATAAATAATATCCAATTGACACAAAATTTGACATGTGTATTAAGAGAGTAAAGAACATGCAATTCAATAGTTAGATTTTCAAAATATGTAGTAATTTTTATTTTATTGAGTAAGGTTGTACCTTAAAGCTACAACCAATTTTGTAGCTAAATTTTGTCCATATCAAAAACACTAAATAAATCAAACTTCCTAACCCAAAAAAAAAAAAAAAAAAAACCCCACCCGTGTCACGTTTAAAAAAAAAAAAAAACTTCATCGCACGCATGAAGCACGTGTGATGAGGCTAGTATGTGTATATATATAAATAAATTTTAAATCCGAATAACCTATTATGTATATATTATTTATACATAAAATATGTATGTAACATGATTCTTTTGATAAATGTTTATTTTCTCATATATAATAAAAATGCTTACACCAAGTTAATCTTTACATGCTCTCAAAAAAAAATCTTTACATAACTAAATATGACCCTTTTTTTTTCCATTCAATTTGATTGTAAGCTATGAATTATATTTTAAATTATATTGATCATTATTGGTATTTTTAAAACATTTTAGATCAATATTTTTATTAAAAAGGTTGAGATTACACTATTTGAGTATATCAATAGTTCTAAAAATTCTCAAACATATTAAAATATAATCAATTTTAAATAATTTAACGTCATTTTATACTCCCAACCATATATAAGTCCATATAAGAAACATATAACAATAATAAAAAATAAATAAAACATTATTTTTAATAGATGACAAATAAAATATGGATTTCTAACTCTTGTGTGTTAACCAACAATCCTAATTTTTTTCTCAAAAAAAAAAAAAAAAAACCTAATTGTCCTTTATTTTAAAAAATAAAAATATAGAGTCCATATCTCTAATTCTCTAAATGCCAAATTTTTTTTAAAAAAGAAGTTTATTTTTGGTAAGTAAAAAAAGGCTTCTATTAAATAGATTTAGTTAACTATTTCTTGAAGCGTGTATCTAGAAACATGTGTCTAACAAGTGTCTTGTACTAGATTGAACTCATTTTCATATAGTGGATTGCCTTAGTCGGGGTGTGTGAGTGTGTCCCTTATAGTGGGTTTCCTTTTTCTTTTTCTTTTTTGGCAAGTTATAGTGGGTTTCCTTATGAGTCATTCTCCACTATTTTTTCATTTGTCACCAAATCAATGTGTCTTTATTGTTTTATTACTTTATTTACTTATATTATGTTTGCTATTTTTGTACTTTAAATTTGATATTTGTGATTACGTAATTGGTTTAATTGGTAATAAATTGATAAACTAACTGCATAATTAATTTGGGGTCTAAACTTGTTGTCTCATGATCCACTTGATCGAACTAAATTACTTCTATTTCCATTGATTCGAATCAGGGTTCCTCTTTTATTGTTCCTAATGTCAGGATTGTGTGTGCCAAAACGATTAGTTCGATTTGATGCAAAATACTTCTTTATTTTTATTTGACTTACTTTTGTAGAAAGAAAAAAAAAAAGAAAAAACTTTAAGAATAACATGCAAAAATTACTCTTAAGATTTTAGCTTAATACAAAACACTACCAAGATTTTTTAAAAATATCCTATTTATTCTCTAAGTATAAACGATAGTTTATACTATTTGAAAGTTTTCATATTCCTTCAAATCCTCTACTTTCTTTTTTATCTCTGCTTACTATCCATTTAGCATTTGCTACCCAAACATTTCTTTGTGCATATAATTGCCATAAAGCGGTTACTGTGAGACCAATGCAGTCAAGACCAACTGTTCAACATATGCTATGGAGTCCAAGTTCTTTGAAAAGATTCAATTCTAAACCACTATTGAGATACCAACTTTGAATACATTTCTTATATCAAATTTCCTATCCATCCTGCTAACTGAAAATGCTAAAGGTCATGAGGCAAGAACATAACTAGTAACCATGCAAACTACAAATTAGGTATATGAGGAGAAAGAACACAAACAGTATTCAGCACCATTTGTAATTAGAGAATAAATTTGATCTTTTTTAAATTTCTTAAATAATAGTTTTATACAAACCCAAATCTTGGTTTTTATATTTTACCATTTTAGTCACTATCAGAATAAAGCAACAAAGCACTAAACAAACCTTAAGAACAATATATAAAATTCTATTAGTAGACTTGTTCTGCTTGCTGGCACAGTCTTTTACAGTTTTACTCATTTTTAGTTTGAAATTTGAATAGTTTCTTTTTGGAGTTTGTACTCATGAGTCCTGACAGATACTTGTCCATTGCGTGTCATGGTCCACCGTAGCTATTATCCTTATCTCCAGAAACTACAGTTGCTATTTGATACTTTTTTTTTTTTTTTTTTTTGACAGAATACTTGCAACTAGTTACACATGCACCTAATTAATTCGAGCTGAACAGATTTGGCCCCATGAGTTCCTTGGGTTATAATTTTTAAAACATAACTAATGATCACATCAACCAAATGAGAAAAATGAAAGATAAAGGCTTGTTTGGTATATGCGTTTAAAAATATGTGTAGGTAAAAAAGTATATAAAAATACGTATAATGTTATTTAAAAACTAAAAATCGTTGTTTGAAACCACAAACCAAACACCCCCAAAACTTCTTATACGGAGTAGCACAAATTCTTTAATTTGTTTACTCAAAAAAAAAATTTCTTTAATTTAAATTCAACTATACAATTATATTAACTAATGTACAAAAAATAGTATTATTTTTTCAACTAGTACCGTAAATAATTTGAAAGGTTTATGAATAGTCTAGACTCAACTCAAAAGGAAGTTCATTTAAACTTATTTATCTAGTAAATAAGTTAAGGTAAAATTCAATTTTTAACTAAACTATTAAACATGTTAAGCCCAAAATGTAATAATTTATTTGTATAAACTCAATTTTTATATATATAATATTATAATGACCGAACTGCAAGTATCGATGGTTGAAATGACATTTTTGGTCATTGGATCACTGGCATCAAATCATCAACTACTTCAGTGGTAAATTTTGGTGGTTTGCTTGAAAAATTTTACTTGTCATATACACTTAAATATATTTTACTGCAAATTTTTACATGTAAATTTTTTACTTCAAGACATACAGATTGTTAGTCAATGTATCTTAAATGCAATACATTAAGTTTTTCAATTGAATTCAAACACATAATTATTTTGAATTTAATTATCCTTGTAAAAGATAACATGGTTTAGATCAATTTAACTTAGTGTTTAAATTCAATTAGAAAAGTGAAGCTTTACTGTTAATTTTAAATATCCAAAAATATCAGAACTATATTGTTTTGGTCTGTTGGATTGTACCGGCGAAATTTTATTGGACAGCCACTAATGAAAAGCCTACACTGAATAAAGGCCAAAATTATAGGATTGATATATATATATATATATATATATATATATATATTTTTTTTTTTTTTTAAGTTACACAGTCGAATTGAATAAATAAAGTCAACTTTAAGCATTTATATAGTTTATGATAAATTAAAGTAGGATCAAATTCAAAATTAGATTAAATTAACAATTATGAAAAAAAAAATTTGGTGGTTGTTGTAGAGAGGGAAAATTCCCGACCTATCACAAGCTGACACGTCACACTACCAAGTCCACAAAATACAGCCAATTACAAAATGCCACATATTGCTGCTAGGGTTTTATTATCGCTACTCAGAAGCCAATGAAAATTTGCCAAGTGTCATGCAAAAATCAATCACGCATCAGCGCGTGTAAGCGATGACACAAGCAGCCTTGTACGTGTAAGCGATGACACAAGCAGTCCCGCTCGTGTAAGCGATGACATAGGCGGACCAATCAGGCTGTGACATGTGTCACCAATCAGACTCCACCACATGTCGCTCACCCACTCCCAAACTCCTATAAATAGAAGCCTTTCTAAGGCATTTGAAGAGATCTAGAGGAGGAGGACACACACCAAGTCATCTGAAGCACAAGCAGCATCAGAGAAGATTCAGAAGCATCAGAAGTACAGAAGCTCTGCAGAAATCAAGCCTCAAAGCCTTCAAGAACTTCAAGAACTTTAACCTCAAAACCGAAGAGCACTCGAAGCAGAATCATCCAAACTATTTGCCTAGATCTCAAAGGTCACTGGAATCAAGCTCAAAAGCCTCCAGAAACTCCAACAACCATAAATTGGTGAAGCTCAACGGATTCAAGCCTCCAAAACCCCGAAGAACTTCCACCACAAACCTTCAAATACGAAGAACATTCAAAGCAGAATCATCCAAACTATCTGCCTAGATCCAAAAGTTTGCGGGAATCAAGCCAAAAGCGTCCAAAAACATCAACAAATCACAAATCAGTGAAGCTCTACGGATCCAAGCTTCTAAAGCCCCGAAGAACTTCCACCACAAACCTTCGAAGACGAAGAACATACGCAGAACACGAAGAACGTGAAGAACAAAGGATTTCTAACAAGCTCATAGCCAGAGATTCATTGTAATTCCATTTCAAAGGTCTTCGATCCATTCCTCAGCCAAATTGAAGGATATTTTGTATTCAAGTCAAAATCACATTACTACAAATCCAATCAACAAGTCTTTTAAGGAGATCGAATCAGAGAATCACTCTTTTATAATTACAGAGAATTGTACCACACAATCATCAATACAAATTCGCATTTGTAAAACTATTTCACTTGTTTGATTTATTTCGAACTGAGAAATTTAGTCTTCTACAGTTGTGACTGTGGGAATTGGAAAATTGATACAATTATGAAGATTTAATAAAACTGTAAAGTCTTAAATAAATGACTATCTAGTCTATATTCACAACTTCACTGTTATTGGGAGGCCAAAAGACGTTATAGTCCTTGGCATCCCCACGTTTGCCTGTTCAACTGACGTGAGTTATCTGACTTTGGCAATCAGAAGAAGTGAGATAACTTTTAACTTGGTCCTTTTAAAAACCCAAAAAAAAAAATCCCTTTAAAATTTTTTTTTTTTGTTTACTTTCTCTGTCCCTATTTCTGACCGACGTTGTAGGTAAAAAAAAGTCTCTGACCGACGTTGTACATAGTACCACAAAAAGACAATAGTGCACGTACTCAAAAACCAAAAAGAAAGCCCAACGTCTCATATACGAATAAGGGTAATCTGGTCTTTTCAGTCTTCCTGAGAAGAAACCCAGTCCAACTTCCTACTAGTAGTAGTTCTACGTCAGTTTGCATAACATGCCAAGCTCCTATAAAACACAGCCAAACCCTTCACTCTATTTCTCACTCTCGCCCACACAGCTTCCGAAAATGGCTTCCAGTTCCTTTGTCTTTCTCACTGCCACATTTCTTATCCTGTGCACCCTCACCAAAGCCACGAACCCAGGTCTCGTTCTAACCCTGGTTAACAACTGCCCCTTCACCGTCTGGCCAGCCATCCAGCCCAACTCCGGCAACCCCGTCCTCGAGCGCGGCGGCTTCGCTCTCCACACTGTCTCCCATCGCTCCTTCCCCGCCCCGACTCAACACTGGTCGGGTCGGATCTGGGCCCGTACCGGCTGCACCTACGCCAACAACCGCTTCTCCTGCGCTACCGGCGACTGCGGCAATCGCCTCGAGTGCAACGGCTTGGGCGGCGCCACCCCAGCCACTTTAGCTCAGTTCAGTCTCCACCATGGCAACACTGACCTCTCCTCCTACGCTGTTAGCCTCGTTGACGGCTTTAACGTCCCCATGACTGTGACCCCATATGAGGGTAAAGGCCAATGCCCTGTGGTTGGCTGCCGTACCAATCTGCTCAACACGTGTCCTGACAAACTCAAGCTCCGGTCACCGCCGGGTCACGGTTCAGTTGTTGCTTGTAAGAGTGGGTGTCAAGCGTTTGGTACCGATGAACTGTGTTGTAGGAACCACTATAATAGCCCACAGACGTGTAGGGCTTCGACCTTCTCTGCGTTCTTTAAGCACGCTTGTCCTGCCACGTTTACTTATGCACATGACAGTCCGTCTCTCATGCATAAGTGCTCGTCGCCACGAGAGCTCAAAGTCATTTTCTGCCACTAGACAGAAGAGAGACCACGAGATATGCATGCATGCCCATCTTAATTTCAGTCGGTTTAGTTTTTAAAATGGGAAAGTAAAAAAATAAAAATAAATAAATATGGTTTGGATTGTTATTGACATTTCGCTGTGTCTTATGCAATGGGCTTATATGGTGCAAACTGCAAAGCCTCTTTCTTTTAGGATTGGAGTGGGGATGTAATCTTTTGGGGTTTGTCTAATGCATGTGTAATGTGTATGTGTGTAATTATTGGTTGCTTCTTCTCTCTCTCTTTCTTCCCTTATGGCCTGTTTGGAAGTTTAGAGGGGGATGAGAGGAGAGGGGAGTAGAGGGGAAGAGAGTAATGGGGAGGAAAGTAGAGGGGAATGGTTCCCCTTCACATTGTTTGGATGTTTTTTAAATTAGTAAGGGGGAAGGGAGTAATTAGTCATTCCCCTTGTTTGGATGTTTTAAAAATTAGGATGGAGAGGAGAGGAAATAATTAAAATAAAAAAATTTATCCCTATTTGAAAATGAACTTGCAACATTGGTCTATTATTAATTTAGAAATGGTAAATTAGAAAATTTATCTAGTCAATAATTTATCTACTCTACTCTCCCTCCAAATCTCTCCAATTTTGGGGAATTAAAAATGAGGGGTTAGAAGTGGTTGAAACCCCTCCAAACCCCTCCAAACTCCTTACCCTCATTCCTTAAAAAACTTCCAAACAAAGTAATTGAATTACTCTCTCTCCCTCTACTCTACTCCCCCCTCTTTTTTTAAACTTCCAAATAAGCCATTAATGTAAATACAACAACATAGTGCTTAGCCAGTGGCTAATGAGCAAAAATTGCTCTCTTTTAGTCTCATGTAGTAAAGTTCAAACTTCAGACATAAAAAATGGTACTTCAATTTAAAATATTGTAATAGCAGCTGAACGGGTCTCAATAGTTATGAGTGCTTGTCCGCATGATCAGTTTTTCTGGACTGTGGATAATGTAACGTATGGTAAAGAGTAAAGGCAAGAAACAAAACGTTGGGAATTTGTGCCTATCGGAAAAATACATATTTGTATCGCATACAAAACATATACAACGGAAAATTAACGGATCTACTTCATTCACAATTGATAACATTTATTATGAAAATTTCAGAATTTAAGAATAAGAGAGTGTACTTTAGTGTGGTGAATTTCAAAACCAAAAATCAGAAATTCTTGAGACCACTTTTAATCTTCACTCCAATTCCACTTGTGCCCAAGAAGTGTGGTCTCTCAATCAATTTCTATGAATTTGTTCAAGGGAGAATGAGAGAGTGTCTAACACTCACATACAAACCATTTCATGTTCTTATAAAAATTATGTATGTTTCTCTCCTTATAACTGATTATCTAATTGGGCTAGTTTTTTGGGCCTTTCCAATTGGGTTTTAGTATGTGGCTTGGAGTGAGACCAAAAGAGAACAAATAAGACTCTAGCTCCAATAGGCCTTGGGCTTTTCTGTCAACTCTTAACAAATCCAAAGTTACTATTAATTATATTTAATACCACTATATAAATATAATTGCACTCTAGGTCTTATTAATAAATTATATCCCAAGACTTTATTGTACATGCAACCCCTTCATAAAATATTCGTAGTAATATAAAGTTATAAATGTAGACTGCCACTTTGTAGATTACTACATCTTAATCCTTGAGTACTTAGTTTAACCCTTTAAGTTATTCATCATATATTTATGAAATCCAATTTCATAAATATATACTTTAGTAATTCTTTACTAAAGTGGTTAGGCCTAACTCTCTAAATAACCGAACTCATTAAACTTATCTCAAATGAATATTTTATATCTCCGTTAAGAGATTATGAATTCTATCTTGAGAATATATGTTTCATCAACACTAAATGTAGCTGCCTAACATACTGAGGTTTTGACCGTTACTTTAGTTCTCACTCCTAATATATCAAAGCAATCTACATTCCATGATCAGGTCCATTATTCTATCAGGATTAAAAGTTCATGTAAATATAAGTCGTGAGATTTATTATTCATTTGACAATCGTTAGGAGAATAATAAATCTCACAGGTCCAGTTCAATATGTCTTAACTCTTCAAACATATCAACACATCAACTAGAAGTCTCCACTTCCATGATCAAGACAAATCATCTTAGTTGATATATTATAGTTTTCACAGATGAAATGCCCAACTTCATTACCAACTACGAACTAAAATTCTGAGTTTACAAAGAACTTGTGATTTATCTCGTCTGTGACTATTCACATAAATCATATACTATGCATCTCATGGACTATATGATAATGTTCGAATATTTAAGTTACCATTATTTTAGATAATAGAAAAATAATTTTATTAATCACAACATTAAGTCATACATAATGTTATACATAATAACGTACATAGCATCATACAATAGGATTTAAGGGTACTAATCCTAACAATCTCCCACTTGCCCTAAAGACTATTGTACACTAATCTAACTCTCATTCCCTCCAAATGTGACTCGAAAGTCCTTTGAGGCAAGGCTTTGGTAAGAGGATCTGCTAGATTATTTGCACTTTCAATCTTTGCTACTACTACATCTCCACGAGCAACAATGTCTCGAATGATGTGGTACTTTCTCTTAATGTACTTTCCTTTCTTATGATTCCTTGGATCTTTGGATTGTGCAACCGCTTCACTATTGTCACAAAACAATGTGATAGGAACTTACTCCATTCTCACAACACCAAGATTAGAATTGAATTTCTTGAGCCAAATAGCTTCCTTTGTCACTTCACAAGCAGCAACATACTCAGCTTCCATGGTGGAGTCAGCAATACAAGATTGTTTAACACTCCTCCAACTTATGGCTCCATCTCCCAAGGTGAACACACAACCTGAAATGGACTTTCTAAAATCAAGATCTGATTGAAAATCTAAATCTGTATAGCCAATGGGAATCAAATCCTCACACCGGTAAACAAACATATAATCTCTCATTCTGCATAGATACTTAAGAATATGTTTTACAGCTTGCCAATGTTTTGGTCCTAAATTTGATTGATATCGGCTGACCAGGCCAACTAAACAACAGATAGCTGGTCTAGTACAAAGCATGGCATACATGAGACTTCCTACTGTAGAAGTATAAGGGACTTGTCTTATCATATTTTCTTCCTCTTGAGTCTTAGGCCTTTAGTCATCAGACAGAGGAACTCCATGTGAAAGGAAACAATCATTTCTTGGAGTTTTGCATGCTAAACCGTTTTAGAACCTTATCTATATACCCAACTTGTGACAAGCTTAACATCTTATTCTTGCGATCTCACCAAAGCTTGATCCCTAGAATAAAGTTAGCCTCACCCAAGTCCTTCATATCAAATTAGCTTGACAACCAAATCTTTACTGATGACATTACTCCTACATCATTTCCAATGAGTAGAATATCATCAACATAAAGCACTAGGAACAATACTACTTTGTCTTGATGTCTTTTTTACACACATGGTTCATCAAGATTTTGTTCAACACCAAATGACTTGATTGTTTGATCAAATCTGATGTTCCATGAACTAGATGCTTGCTTAAGTCCATAAATGGACCTTTTCAACTTGCATACCATATGTTCTTGGTTCTTTGCTATGAAACCTTCCGATTGCATCATATAGATTTCTTCTTCAAGATTGCCATTTAGAAAAGCAGTCTTGACATCCATTTGCCAAATCTCATAATTATAATGAGCAGCAATGGATAAGAGAATTCTGATAGATTTAAGTATTGCTACTGGTGAAAAGGTTTCTTCATAATCAATACCTTCTTTTTGTGTATACCCTTTCGCCACTAGTCTTGCTTTAAAGGTTTCAACATTTCCATCTATCCCTCTCTTCCTCTTGTAAACCCATTTGCAACCAACAAGTTTAATGCTGTTAGACGCCTTTACAAGATCCTAAACTTGATTGGAATACATAGAATCTAATTCAGATTTCATAGTTTTGTCCCAATGATGTGCATCTATATCATTCTTTGTCTCTTCATAAGTGTAGGGATCCGATTCAGCCTCTTCTAAGATAGCTTTATAAGTTTCTCCCAAACCTATAAATCTTATAGGAGGCCGAACAATTCTCCCACTACGACGAGGCACCTATGTACTAGTCATCTTATGAGTAATATCTTGTGGTGTATCTAATACAGTTACATCATCCCTAGTTTCATCCATTGTTTGTTCATTTACAGGTTCATTCATTTCAGCCAAAACAACTTTACTTCTAGGAGTAAAATTATTCATATAGTCATTTTCCAAGAATTTAGCATTTGTACTAACAAAAAATTTATTATTTTTACGACTATAGAATAAATAACCCCTAGTTTCTTTTGGATAACCCACAAGCAAACACACTTCTGATTTTGGTTCCAACTTATCAGGATTCCCTTTTAACACATGTGCTGGACAACCCCAAATGTGGAGATATTTCATACTAGGCTTACGCCCACTCCACAATTCCATAGGTGTTTTGGGAACAAATTTTGATGGAACTAAACTCAAAAGATGTATTGTTGTATTTAAGGCATAACCTCAAAAAGAAATCGGTAAAGTTGAGTAACTCATCATGGACCTAACCATTTTCAAAAGAGTCTTATTCCTTCTTTCTGCTACACTATTTTGTTGGGGAGTTCCAGGCGCAGTCAATTGAGATACAATCTTATTTTGAGTCAAGTAATCCTTGAAATTCCCAAGAAGGTATTCGCCACCACGATCAGATCGATTGGCCTTTATGTGTTTACCTAATTGATTCTCAACCTCTGCCCTAAACTCTTTGAATTTTTCAAAAGTTTCGGACTTCCGTTTCATTAGGTACACATAACCATATCTTAAGTAATCATCGGTAAAAGTGATGAAGTACTCATAACCTCCTTTTGCTTGGGTTGACATAGGACCACATACATCCGTATGAACCAATTCAAGCAACTCTTGGGCTCTTCTATCTTTTGCATTAAAAGGTCGTTTGGTCATTTTGCCTTCCAAACAAGATTCACAAACTAAAAATTCATCAAAGTCCAATGACTCTAAGAGTCCATCTTTGATTAGTCTTTGAATTCAGTTTAGATTAATATGACCCAAATGCAAGTGCCAAAGATATACATCATTAGTAGAAGGAAACTTTCTCTTTAATGATATTACATGAGAGTCATTATCTAATTCAGAATTATCTAATTCATGCTTATCAAGAGTTAAAATATAAAGATCATCCACAATATTGCCAGAACAGATAAACACTTTATCATTCTTTATTACAACATTGTCTTTTAGGATAACACAATATCCATGTTTACCTAAATAAGTTGCAGAAATTAAATTCCTACGAACATTAGGTACATACAAACAGTCTTCCAATATTAAAACTCTAGATTCAAAACATAAATTAACAACTCCAATAGTAACAACCGGAATCCTACTCCCATCAGCCAAAGTAAGAAACAATTCCCCTTCATTAAGCTTTCTGGTCTCCTGAAACCCCTACAAAGAATTGCAGATATGACTAGTACAACCTGAATCCACACACCAAGAATCCGTGGGATTTTGTACTAAACATATTTCAAGGAGGAATGAACTTTTCATACCCTTATTATTGGCAGCTTTGAATTTTGGACAATTCCTCTTCCAATGTCCTTTCTCACCACAATGGAAACACTTTCCTTTGATCTTCTTTTCTTTGTCGGCAACCCCTAAGGCAATTTGTTTACCATCTTTCTTGGTGAAGTCCTTCTTCTTTTTTTCTTACCCTTGCCTTTCGACATAGGTTGAGAAGTAGAAGTTTCAACCATATTAGCATCAACACTAGATGTACCAAGAATGTCTTCCGCCGTTACCAATTCATTCATTAATTCAGACAGTAAATAAATCCTTTTGTTCATATTATAATTAAGTCTGAATTCCTTGAATGATTCTGGTAGTGACTGGAGTATCATATCCACTTGGGATTGTCCATCAATATCGGCACCTAAAACTTCCAATGTATTCAGATTAGAGATCATTGTAAGACAATGCTCCCTTATTGAACTGCCTTCAGTCATTTTGGTATTATAAATTTGTCTCATAGTTTCTTGCCTTGCAGAACGGCCTTGCTCACCAAACATCTCCTTCAGATTTAGTATTATGTCCGAAACTAGTTCTACATTCTGCATTTGATGTTGTAGAACATTTTAGATAGATGCTAGGATATAGCACTTAGCCATCTCATTAGATTTTTGCCAACGATCATGTCGTTGTTTTTCCTCAGGAGGAGCATCTAATGAAGGAAAACTAGGACATGGTTGAGTAAGCACATATTTGTGCTCTTCAGCTGTAAGAACAATGTCCAAATTTCTTTTCCAATCAACATAGTTGGATCCAATTAGTTTGTTTTGATTAAGAATAGTAACAAGTGGGCTAAATGATGCCATAATCAAATCTGAAAATAATAAACATGAATATAATAAGTGGACATTATCAATTTAGCATATAAACATATAGTATCGAACCTTAATAAAACCATAATATAAAATACGCAACGACAACCCAATCCCATGTTTAAAATTCCTTGGAAGCAAGTAAATTATAAACACTATGATTGATTGAGAACTATTCTCATTATTAGGGCTATCATGATAACTCTTATCAAATACTAATAACATGCCGTATTTTCTTTAGCCTCTAAGTAATAATGACATAGTTCTGAAGGGAGATTAACATTAAACTTAGTCTAGTGTACACCATTGACTGAATTCTATATGAATCATTAAGTAAGTCCACAGTAGCGTGGTCGTTCTTAATGTAAAAACACATATTATTCATCATTAAGAAGTTTAATCTGTAGTACCATGAATTAAACACCCTCCGAAGGGAGCAAGACATATACGCCAATGCGAGGTGCTTAATCACACTACTATAAACCGACAATGGAGGCCGTGAGATCCAACCCTTGTATCTCTCTCCCACTAGATGTTTTAAATTAAAGGTTTTTATTTTGTAAACATGTGTAATCTAATCACACATAGCCTTGCACTTTATACAATTGAAAACACTTAGAAAAACCAAACTTCAGAAACATTTTCGCGAGAATCTTGCGACTAAGCTCTTCCCGCGAAAATGGGTTAAGGCAAAAAAGTGAAAACACAAAAATTAGACAGAAACTTTCGCGACTGTCTCGCGACTGTTTCGCGAGTAAAGCTTACCCACGAAAAGTTTTGTGCTTTAGAGGCATTTTTCGCAAGTAACTTCGCGAGAAGGTAACCTGCAAAAAATGCTTGTTTTCAGTTTTTAAAGGGCAGATGTAAACAGTTTTCAACGATTTTTCATGAACAAACAACCACCATATGAACTTAATATATAGAATTTAATATCAAAACTGAATTCCATTAATGTTATAGCCTTCAAGTTCAATTCAACATACTTAAATTCAAATTTAAACAATATCATAACATCAATATTAGTTTTCATCAAACCATAGTTTCAAAAACCATACAAAAAATTAAATATATATAATCTTCTAACATCATGAAACTATTATCTCTAATTCCAAAACTCAAAAAAACATGTTATACAGATTCGAAATTGAAGACCGCTCTGATACCAATTGTTGGAAAAATACATGTTTGTATCGCATACAAAACATATACACCAAAAAACTAACGGATCTACTTCATTCGCATTTGATAACATGTACTATGTAAATTTCAGTAATCATCAGTGTAAGTAATGAAATACTCATAGCCTCCTTTTGCTTGGATTAACATAGGACCACATACATCTGAATGTACTAGTTCTAGTAACTCTTGGGCTCTTCTACCTTTTGCATTGAAAGGTCGTTTAGTCATTTTGCCTTCCAAACAAGATTCACAAACTGGAAAATCATCAAAGTCCAATGGATCTAAGAGACCATCTTTGATAAGTCTTTGAATCCTATTTGAATTAATATGACCCAAACGTAAATGCCAAAGATATGCACCACTAGTAGAAGGAAACTTTCTCTTTAATGATTTCACATGAGAGTTATTATCTAATTCAGAATTATATAATTCATGCTTATCAGGAGTTAAAATATAAAAATCATCCACAATATTGCCAGAACAGATAAACATTATACCCTTCTTTATTACAACATTGTCTTTAAGGATAACACAATATCCATGTTTACCTAAATAAGTTGCAGAAATTAAATTCCTACGAACATTAGGTACATATAGACAGTCTTCTAATATTAAAACCCTAGATTCAAAACATAAATTAAACACTCCAACAGCTACAACCGAAATCCTGCTCCATAAGCCAAAGTAAGAAACAATTTCCCTTCTTTAAGCTTTTTGGTCTCCTGGAACCTCTGCAAAGAATTGCAAATATGATTAGTACAACCTGAATCCACACACCAGGAATCCGTGGGATTTTGTACTAAACATATTTCAAGGAGGAATGAACTTTTCATACCCTTATTATTGGCAGCCCTGAATTTTGGACAATTCCTCTTCCAATGTCCTTTCTCACCACAATGGAAACACTTTCCTTTGATCTTCTTTCCTTTATTGGCAACTCTTAAGGCAATTTGTTTACCATCTTGCTTAGTGAAGTCCTTCTTCTTCTTTTTCTTACCCTTGCCTTTCGACTTAGGTTGAGAAGTAGAAGCTTCAGCCATATTAGCATCAACACTAGATGTACCAAGAATGCCTTCCGCTGCTACCAATTCATTCATTAATTCAAACAATGAATAAATCTTTTTGTTCATATTATAATTGAGTCTGAATTCCTTGAATGATTCCGGTTGTGACTGGAGTATCATATCCACTTGGGATTCTCCATCAATATCGGCACCTAAAACTTTTAGTGTATTCATATTAGAGATCATTGTAAGACAATGCTCCCTCAGCCTTCAACCATTTTGGTATTATAGATTTGCCTCGTAGTTTCTTGCCTTGCAGAACGGCCTTGCTCACCAAATATTTCCTTCAAACTTAGCATAATGTCCGAAACTAGTTCTACATCCTGCATTTGATGCTATAGAACATTTGAGATAGTTGCTAGAATGTAGCACTTGGCCATTTCATTAGATTTCTGCCAACAATCATATCGTTGTTTTTCCTCAGAAGGAGCATCTAATGAAGGAAAGCTAGGACATGGTTGAGTAAGCACATATTTGCGCTCTTCAGCTATAAGAACAATGTCCAAATTTCTTTTCCAGTCAACATAGTTGGATCCAGTCAGTTTGTTTTGATTAAGAATAGTAACAAGTGGGCTAAATGATGCCATGTTCAAATCTGGAAATAATAAACATGAATATAATAAGTAAATTGGACATTATCAATTTAGCATATAAACATACAGTATGGAATCTTAATAAAACCATAATATAATATATGCAACGACAACTCAATCCCATATTCAATATCCCTCAGCATAGAGTGAACATTAAATACTATGATTGATTGAGAACTATTCTCATTATTAGTGCTATCATAATAACTCTTATCAAACACTAATAATATGTCGTTATACATTTGGCCTCTAAATAATAATAGTAAGAACTCAGCATAGAGGATACTATAATATTTAGTCTAGTGTATATCATTGTCTAGAATCCTGTGTAGCTATATGTCATCCCCTTAACAGGGTTATCTTGTAGTACCATGATACAAAACACCATCCGCATGGAATGTAAAGCTCGAAACTTAGATAAGGTGTTTGATTAAACCACTATAAACCAAGAAATTCAATCTTGTAGGACCAAGAAATAAATACTCACCGTATGGAATGCTAAGCTCGAAGCAAAGACAAAGTATATATTTCACACTACTATGAACCGACAATGGAGGCCGTGAGATCCAACCCTTGTATCTCTCTCCCACTAGATGTTTTAAAAGAAAGGTTTTTAATTATAAAACATGTGTAATCTAATCACACACAGCCTTGCCCTTTATACTTTTGAAAACACTTAGAAAAACCAAACTTCAGAAGCAATTGAATAATAAATCTCACGACTTATATTTACATGAACTCTTAATCCTGAGAGAATAATGGACCTGATCATGAAGTGTAGGTTGTTTTGATATATCAGGAGTGAGATCTAAAGTAACGGTCAAAATCTCAGTATGTTGGGCAACCACATTTAGTGTTGATGGAATATATATTCTCAAAATGGAATTCATAGTCTTTTAACAGAGATACAAAATATTCCCTTGAGATAAGTTTAATGGGTTTGTTATTCAGAATATTAAGCTTAACTACTTTAGAAAATAGTTACTAAAATATATATTTATGAAATTGGATTTCATAAATATATGATGAATATCTTAAATGATTAAACCGGGTACTTAAGGATTAAGATGTAGTAATCTACAAAGTGACAATCTATATTTATGATTTTGTGTTACTACGAATATTTTATGAAGGGGTTGCATGTATAATAAAGTCTTGGGATATAATTTATTAATAAGGCCTAGAGTACAATTATATTTATATAGTGGTATTAAATATAATTAATGGTAACTTTGAACTTGTCAAGAGTTGACAGAAAAAGCCCAAGACTCATTGGAGCTAGTGTCTTATTTGTTCCATTTTGGTCCCACTCCAAGCCACATACTAGAGCCCAATTGGAAAGGTCCAAAAGGTTAGCCTAATTAGATAATCAGTAATAAGGAAAGAAACATACAAAAATTTTGTAAGAACATGAAATGGTTTGTTTGTGAGTGTTGGACACTCTCTCATTTTCCCTTGAACAAATTCATAAAAACTGAAAGAGAGACCACACTTCTTGGGCACAAGTGGAACTGGAGTGAAGATTAAAAGTGTTCTCAAGAATTTCTAATCTTTGGTTTTGAAATTCACCACACCAAGGTACACTCTCTTATTCTTAAATTCTGAAATTTACATAGTACATGTTATCAATTGCGAATAAAATAGATCCGTTATTTTCCACTGCATATGTTTTGTATGCGATACAAACATTTATTTTTCCAACAATTGGTATCAGAGCAGTCTTCAATTCCGAATCAGTATAACATGTTTTTGTGAGTTTTGGAATTAGAGATAATAGTTTCATGATGTTAGAAGATTATATATATTTAATTTTCTGCATGATTGTTGAAACTATGGTTTGATGAAAACTAATATTGATGTTATGATGTTGTTTAAATTTGAATTTAAGTATGTTGAATTGAACTTTAAGGCTATAACATCAATGGAATTCAGTTTTGATATAAAATTCTATATATTATGTTCATATGGTCGTTGTTTGTTCATGAAAAATCGTTGAAAACTGTCTACATCAGCCCTTCAAAAACTGAATACACGCATTTTTTGCAAGTTACTTTCTCGCGAAGTTACTCGCGAAAAATGCCTCTGAAGCACAAAACTTTTTCGCAGGTAAGCTTTACTCGCGAATCAGTCTCGAGACAGTCGCGAAAGTTTTGGCCTAATTTTTGTGTTTTCACTTTTTTGCCTTAACCCATTTTCGCAGGATGAGCTTAGTCGCGAGATTCTTGCGAAAATGCTTCTAAAGTTTGGTTTTTCTAAGTGTTTTCAAATGTATAAAGTGCAAGACTGTGTGTGATTAGATTACACATGTTTACAAAATAAAAACGTTTAATTTAAAACATCTAGTTGGAGAGAGATAAAAGGGTTGGATCTCACGGCCTCCATTGTCGGTTTATAGTAGTTTGATTAAGCACCTCGACTTGGCGTATATGCCTTACTCCCTTTGAAGGGTGTTTAATTCATGGTACTACAGATTAAACTTCTTAATGATGAATAATATGTGTTTTTACATTAAGAACGACCACGTTACCATGGAGTTACTTAATGATTCACATAGAATTCAGTCAATGGTGTACACTAGACTAAGTTTAATGTTAATCTCCCTTCGGAGTTATGTCATTATTACTTAGAGGCTAAAAAAAATATAGCATGTTATTAGTGTTTGATAAGATTTATCATGATAGCACTAATAATGAGAATAGTTCTCAATCAATCATAGTGTTTATAATGTACTTGCTTCCAAGGAATTTTAAACATGGGATTGGGTTGTCGTTGCATATATTATATTATGGTTTTATTAAGGTTCCATGCTATATGTTTATATGCTAAATTGATAATGTCCAGTTTACTTATTATATTCATGTTTATTATTTTCATATTTGATCATGGCATCATTTAGCCCACTTGTTACTATTCTTAATCAAAACAAACTGACTGGATTCAACTATGTTGTCTGGAAAAGAAATTTGGATATTGTTCTTACAGCTGAAGAGCACAAATATGTGCTTACTCAACCATGTCCTAATTTTCCTCCATTAGATGCTCCTCCTAAGGAAAAACAGCGATATGATCGTTGACAAAAATCTAATGAGATGGCCAAGTGCTATATCCTAGCATCTATCTCAAATGTTCTACAGCATCAAATGCAGGATGTAGAACTAGCTTCGGACATAATGCTAAGTCTGAAAGAGATGTTTGGTGAGTAAGGCCGTTCTGCAAGGCAAGAAACTATAAGGCAAATTTATAATACCAAAATAGCTGAAGGCAGTTCAATAAGGGAGCATTGTCTTACAATGATCTCTAATCTGAATACACTGGAAGTTTTAGGTGCCGATATTGATGGACAATCCCAAGTGGATATGATACTCCAGTCACTACCAGAACCATTCAAGAAATTCAGACTTAATTATAATATGAACAAAATGATTTATTTACTGTCTGAATTAATGAATGAATTGGTAACGGTGGAAGGCATTCTTGGTACATCTAGTGTTGATACTAATATGGCTGAAACTTCTACTTCTCAACCTAAGTCGAAAGGCAAGGGTAAGAAAAAGAAGAAGAATGACTTCACCAAGAAAGATGGTAAACAAATTGCCTTAGGGGTTGCCGACAAAGGAAAGAAGATCAAAGGAAAGTGTTTCCATTGTGGTGAGAAAGGACATTGGAAGAGGAATTGTCCAAATTCAAAGCTACCAATAATAAGGGTATGAAAAGTTCATTCCTCCTTGAAATATGTTTAGTACAAAATCTCATGGATTCTTAGTGTGTGGATTCAGGTTGTACTAATCATATTTGCAATTCTTTGAAGGGATTCCAGGAGACCAGAAAGCTTAATAAGGGGGAATTGTTTCTTACTTTGGCTTATGAAAGTAGGATTCCAGTTGTTGTTGTTGGAGTTGTTAATTTATACTTTGAGTTTAGAGTTTTAATAATGGAAGACTATTTGTATGTACCTAATGTTCATAAAAATTTAATTTCTGCAACTTATTTAGGTAAACATGAATATTGTGTTATCCTAAAAGACAATGTTGTAATAAAGAATGATAAAGTGTTTATCTGTTTTGGCAATGTTGTGGATGGTCTTTATATTTTAACTCCTGATAAGCATGAATTATATAATTCTGAATTAGATAATGACTCTAATGTAAAATCACTAAAGAGAAAGTTTCCTTCTATTAATGATGCATATCTTTGGCACTTGCGTTTGAGTCATTTTAATCCAAACAGAATTCAAAGACTAATCAAAGATGGACTCTCAGAGTCATTGGAGTTTGATGAATTTCCAGTCTGTGAATCTTGTTTGGAAGGCAAAATGACCAAACGACCTTTTAATGCAAAAGGTAGAAGAGCCCAAGAGTTGCTTGAATTGGTTCATACGAATGTATGTGGTCCTATGTCAACCCAAGCAAAAGGAGGTTATGAGTACTTCATCACTTTTTTTGATAATTACTCAAGATATGTTTATGTGTACCTAATGAAACGGAAGTCCGAAGCCGTTGAAAAATTCAAAGAGTTTAGGGCTGAGGTTGAAAATCAATTAGGTAAACACATAAAGGCCATTCGATCTGATCATGGTGGCGAATACTTTCTTGGGGATTTCAAGGATTACTTGACTAAAAATGGGATTGTATCCCAATTGACTGCGCCTGGAACTCCCTAACAAAATGGTGTAGCAAAAAAAATGAATAGGACTCTTTTGAAAATGGTTAGGTCCATGATGAGTTACTCAACTTTACTGATTTTTTTTTAGGGTTATGTCTTAAATACAGCAATGCATCTTTTGAATTTAGTTCCATCAAAATCTGTTCCCAAAACACCTATGAAATTATGGAGTGGGCATAAACCTAGTATGATATATCTCCACATTTGGGGTTGTCCAGCACATGTGTTAAAAGGGAAGCTTGATAAGTTGGAACCAAAATCAGAAGTGTGTTTACTTGTGGGTTATCCAAAAGAAACTAGGGGTTATTTATTCTATAGTCGTAAAGATAATAAAGTTTTTGTTAGTACAAATACTAAATTCTTGGAAAATGACTATATGAATAATTTTACTCCTAGAAGTAAAGTTGTTTTGGCTGAAATGAATGAACTTGTAAATGAACAACCAATGGATGAAACTAAGGATAATACGGCTGTATTAGATATACCACAAGATATTACTCATAAGATGACTAGTACACGGTGCCTTGTAATGGGAGAATTGTTCGGCCTCCTATAAGATTTATAGGTTTGGGAGAAACTTATGAAGCTATCTCAGAAGAGGCTGAATCGGATCCCTACACTTATGAAGAGGCAATGAATGATATAAATGCACATCATTGGGACAAAACTATGAAATCTGAATTAGATTCTATGTATTCCAATCAAGTTTGGGATCTTGTAAAGGCGCCTAACATCATTAAACCTGTTGGTTGCAAATGGGTTTACAAGAGGAGGAGAAGGATAGATGGAAAGGTTGAAACCCTTAAAGCAAAGCTAGTGGCGAAAGGGTATACACAAAAAGAAGGTATTGATTATGAAGAAACCTTTTCACCAGTAGCAATGCTTAAATCTATCAGAATTCTCTTATCCATTGTTGCTCATTATGATTATGAGATTTGGCAAATGGATATCAAGACTGCTTTTCTAAATAGCAATCTTGAAAAAGAAATTTATATGATGCAATCACAAGGTTTCATAGCAAAAAATCAAGAGCATATGGTATGCAAGTTGAAAATATCCATTTATGGACTTAAGCAAGCATCTAGGTCATGGAACATCAAATTTGATTAAGCAATCAAGTCATTTGGTTTTGAACAAAATCTTGATGAACCATGCGTGTACAAAAAACATCAAGACAAAGTAGTAATGTTCCTAGTGCTTTATGTTGATGATATTCTACTCATTGGAAATGATGTAGGGGTAATGTCATCAGTAAAGGTTTGGTTGTCAGGCCAATTTGATATGAAGAAGTTGGGTGAGGCTAACTTTATTCTAAGGATCAAGCTTGGCAAGATCGCAAGAATAAGTTGTTAGGCTTGTCACAAGTTGGGTATATAGATAAGGTTCTAGAACGGTTTAGCATGCAAAACTCCAAGAAATGATTGTTTCCTTTCAGACATGGAGTTCCTCTGTCCGATGACCAAAGGCCTAAGACTCAAGAGGAAGAAAATATGATAAGACAAGTCCCTTATACTTCTGCAGTAGGAAGTCTCATGTATGCCATGCTTTGTACTAGACCAGATATCCGTTATTCAATTGGCATGGTCAGTCGATATCAATCAAATCCAGGACCTAAACATTGGCAAGCTGTAAAGCATATTCTCAAGTATCTACGCAGAACGAGATATTATATGCTTGTTTACCGATGTGAGGATTTGATTCTCATTGGCTATACAGATTCAGATTTTCAATCAGATCTTGATTTCAGAAAGTCCACTTCAGGTTGTGTGTTCACCTTGGGAGGTGGAGCCATAAGTTGGAGGAGTGTTAAACAATCTTGTATTGCTAACTCCACCATGAAAGCTGAGTATGTTGCTACTTGTGAAGCGGCAAAGGAAGCTGTTTGGCTCAAGAAATTCCTTTCTGATCTTGGTGTTATGAGAATGGTGCAAGTTCCTATCACATTGTTTTGCGACAATAGTGGAGCGGTTGCACAATCCAAATATCCAAGAAATCATAAGAAATGAAAGTACATTAAATAAAAGTACATTAAGAGAAAGTACCATATCATTCGAGACATTGTTGCTCATTGAGATGTAGTAATAGCAAAGATTGAAAGTGCACATAATCTAACAGATCCCTTTACCAAACCCTTGCCTCAAAAGACTTTCGAGTCACATTTGGAGGGAGTAGGAGTTAGATTAGTGTACAATAGTCTTTAGGCCAAATGGGAGATTGTTAGAATTAGTACCCTTAAATCCTATTGTATGATACTATGTACGTTATTATGTATGACATTATGTATGACTTAATGTTGTGATTAATAAAGTTGTTTTACTATTATCTAAAATAATGGTAACATGAATATTCTGACATTATCATATAGTCCATGAGAAGTATAGTATGTGATCTATGTGAAAAGTCACAGAGAACATAAATCACAAGTTCTTTGTAATCTCAGAATTTTAGTTCGTAATCGGTGATGAAATTGAGTATTTTATCTGCGAAAACTATAACATATCAACTAAGATGATTTGTCTTAATCATGAAAGTGGAGACTTCTAGTTGATGTGTTGATATGTTTTAAGAGTTAAGACATATTGAACTGGACCACTGTGAGATTTATTGTTCTCCTAACGACTGTCAAAAGAATAATAAATCTCACGACTTATATTTACATGAACTCTTAATCTAGAGGGAATAATGAACCTGATCATAGAATGTAGTTTGCTTTGATATATCAGGAGTGAGATCTAAAGTAACGGTCAAAACCTCAGTATGTTGGGCAGCCACATTTAGTGTTGATGGAACATATATTCTCAAGATAAAATTCATAATCTCTTAATGGATATATAAAATATTCGCTTGAGATAAGTTTAATGAGTTCAGTTATTCAGAGAATTAGACCTAACCACTTCAGTAAGGAATTACTAAAGTATATATTTATGAAATTAGATTTCATAAATATATGTTGAATAACTTAAAAGGTTAAACCGGGTACTTAAGGATTAAGATGTAATAATCTACAAAGTGGCAGTCTATATTTATAACTTTGTATTACTACGGATATTTTATGAAGGGGTTGCATGTATAATAAAGTCTTGGAATATAATTTATTAATAAGGTCTAGAGTTCAATTATATTTATATAGTGGTATTAAATATAATTACCGGTAACTTTAGACTTGTCAAGAGTTGACAGAAAAGCCCAAGTCTCATTGGAGTTAGAGTCTTATTTATTCCCTTTTGGTCTCACTCCAAGTCACATACTAAAGTCCAATTGGAAAGGCCCAAAAAGCTAGCTCAATTAGATAATCAGTTATAAGGAGAGAAACATACAGAATTTTTGTAAGAATATGAAATGATTTGTATGTGAGTGTTGGACACTCTCTCATTCTCCCTTGAACAAATTCATAAAAACTGATTGAGAGATCACACTTCTTGGGCACAAGTGGAATTTGAGTGAAAATTAAAAGTGTTCTCAAGAACTTCTCATCTGCGAAGACTATAACGTATCAACTAAGATGATTTGTCTTGATCATGGAAGTGAAGACTTCTAGTTGATATGTTGATATGTTTTAAGAGTTAAGACATATTGAACTAGACTGCTGTGAGATTTATTATTCTCCTAACGACTGTCAATTGAATAATAAATCTCACGACTTATATTTTCATAAACTCTTAATCTTGAGAGAAAATGGACCTGATCATGAAGTGTAGGTTATTTTGATATATCAGGAGTAAGATATAAAGTAACGATCAAAATCTCAGTATGTTGGGTAACCACATTTAGCGTTGATGGAACATATATTCTCAAGATGGAATTTATAGTCTCTTAACGGAAATACAAAATATTTTTTTGAGATAAATTTAATAGGTTTATTATTCAGAATGTTAGGCCTAACTACTTTAGTAAATAGTTACTAAAGTATATATTTATGAAATTGGATTTCATAAATATATGACGAATAACTTAAATGATTAACCGGGTACTCAAAGATTAAGATGTAGTAATCTACAAAGTGGCAGTCTACATTTATGACTTTGTGTTATTACAAATATTTTATGAAGGGGTTGCATGTACAATAAAGTCTTGTGATATAATTTATTAATAAGACCAAGAGTGCAATTATATTTATATAGTGGTATTAAATATAATTAATGGTAACTTTGAATTTGTCAAGAGTTGACAGAAAAAGCCCAAGGCCTATTGGAGCTAGTGTCTTATTTGTTCCCTTTTGGTCCCACTCCAAACCACATACTAGAGCCCAATTGGAAAGGCTCAAAAAGCTAGCCCAATTAGATAATCAGTTATAAAGAGAGATACATACAGAATTTAGTAACATACATGAAATGGTTTGTATGTGAGTGTTGGACACTCTTTAATTCTCTCTTGAACAAATTCATATAACTGATTGAGAGACCACACTTCTTGGGCGTTTATGGAATTGGGGTGAAGATTAAAAGTGTTCTCAAGTACTTCTAATCTTTGTTTTGAAATTCACCACACCAAAGTACACTCTTTTATTCTTATATTCTAAAATTTACATAGTACATGTTATCGATTACGAATGAAGTAGATCCATTAATTTTCTGCTACATATGTTTTGTATGCGATACAAACATATATTTCTCCATCAAATGGTCACCTAAAACCTCCAATGTATACAGATTAGAGATCATTGTAAGACAATGCTCCCACACTGAATTGCCTTCAGCCATTTTGGTATTATAAATTTGTCTCATGGTTTCTTGCCTTGCAGAATGGCCTTACTCACCAAACATCTCTTTCAGACTTAGCATTATGTCCGAAACTAGTTCTACATCCTGCATTTGATGCTGTATAACATTTGAGATAGATGCTAGGATGTAGCACTTGACCATCTCATTTGATTTCTGCCAATGATCATATCGCTGTTTTTCCTCAGGAAAAGCATCTAATGAAGGAAAGCTAGGACATTGTTGAGTAAGCACATATTTGTGCTCTTCAGCTGTAAGAACAATGTCCAAATTTCTTTTCCAGTCAACATAGTTGAATCCAATCAGTTTGTTTTGATTAAGAATAGTAACAAGTGGGCTAAATGATGCCATGATTAAATATGAAAATAATAAACATGAATATAACAAGTAAATTGGACATTATCAATTTAGCATATAAACATATAGTATGGAACCTTAATAAAACCATAATATAATATATGCGACAACAACCCAATCCCATATTCAATATCCCTCAACATAGAGTGAACATTAAATACTATGATTGATTAAGAACTATTCTCATTATTAGTGCTATCATGATAACTCTTATCAAACACTAATAATATGTCGTTATACATTTGACTTCTAAATAGTAATTATAAGAACTCAGCATAGAGGATACTATAATATTTAGTCTAGTGTATACCATTGTCTAGAATCATCTGTAGCCACATTTCATCCCCTTAACAGGCTTATTTTGTTGTACCATGATACGAAACACCCTCCGCACGGAATGCAAAGCTCGAAACTGAGACAAAGTGTTTGATCAAACCACTATAAACCAAGAAGTTCAACTTTGTAGGACCATGAAATAAATACTCTCTGCATGTAATGCAAAGCTCGAAGCTAAGACAGAGTATATATTTCACACTACTTTGAATCGACAATGGAGGCCATGAGACCAAACCCTTGTATCTCTCTCCCACTAAATGTTTTAAAAGAAAGTATTTTAATTATAAAACATGTGTAATCTAATCACACACAGCCTTGCACTTTATACATTTGAAAACACTTAAGAAAAATTCAAAAATCTCTTCAGAAGCATTTTCGCGAGAATCTCGCGACTAGGCTCTTCCCACGAAAATGAGTTAAGGCAAAAAAAATGAAAACACAAAATTTAGACAGAAACTTTCGTGACTGTCTCGCGACTGTTTCGAGAGTAAAGCTTACCCGCGAAAAGTTTTAGGCTTCAAAGGCATTTTTCCCGAGTAATTTCGCGAGAAGGTAACCTGCGAAAAACGTGTATTTTCAGTTTTTAAAGGGCAGATGTAAACATTTTTCAACGGTTTTTTATGAACAAACAACCACCATATGAACATAATAGATAGAATTTGATATCAAAACTGAATTCCATTGATGTTATAACCTTAAAGTTCAGTTCAACATACTTAGATTCAAATTTAAACAACATCATAACATCAATATCAGTTTTCATCAAACCATAGTTTCAACAACCATGCAAAAAATTAAATATATAATCTTCTAAAATCATGAAACTATTATCTCTAATTCTAAAACTCACAAAAACATGTTATACAGATTTGAAATTGAAAACCCCGCTCTGATACCATTTGATGGAAAAATACATATTTGTATCGCATACAAAACATACGCAGTGGAAAATTAACGAATCTACTTCATTCGCAATTGATATTAGAGAGTGTCCAACACTCACATACATACCATTTCATGTATATCATTACAAAATTCTGTATGTTTCTCTCCTTATAACTAATTATCTAATTGAGCTAGCCTTTTGGGCCTTTCCAATTAGGCTCTATTATGTGACTTGGAGTGGGACCAAAAGGGAACAAATAAGACACTAGCTCAAATGGGCCTTGGGCTTTTCTGTCAACTCTTGACAAGCAAAATTATCATTAATTATATTTAATACCACTATATAAATATAATTGCACTCTAGGTCTTATTAATAAATTATATCCCAAAACTTTATTGTACATGCAATCCATTCATAAAATATTCGTAGTAACACAAAGTCATAAATGTAGACTTCCACTTTGTAAATTACTACATTTTAATCCTTGAATACTTGGTTTAATCCTTTAAATTATTCATCATATATTTATGAAATCCAATTTCATAAATATATACTTTAGTAACTATTTACTAAAGTAGTTAGGCCTAACATTCTAAATAACAAACCCATTAAACTTATCTCAAGGAAATATTTTGTATCTCCGTTAAGAGACTATGAATTCCAACTTGAGAATATATGTTCCATTAACACTAAATGTGGTTGCCCAACATACTGAGGTTTTGACCGTTACTTTAGATCTAACTCTTGATATATCAAAACAACATTCACTTCATGATCAGGTCCATTATTCTCTCAGGATTAAGAGTTCATGTAAATATAAGTCGTGAGATTTATTATTCAATTGACAGTCATTAGGAGAATAATAAATCTCACAGCGGTCCAGTTCAATATGTCTTAACTCTTAAAACATATCAACACATCAAGTAGAAGTCTCCACTTCCATGATCAAGACAAATCATCTTAGTTGATATGTTATAGTCTTCGCAGATGAAATGCCCAATTTCATCACCGACTATGAACTAAAATTCTGAGTTTACAAATAACTTGTGATTTATGTCCTCTGTGACTTTTCACATAAATCACATACTATACATCTCGTGGACTATATGATAATGTCTGAATATTCATGTTACCATTATTTTAGATAATAATAAAACAAATTTATTAATCGCAACATTAAGTCATACATAATATCATATATAATAACGTACATAGCATCATACAATAGGATTTAAGAGTACTAATCCTAACTGATGATGCACAGAAAATCAGTAGGCTGAATGCTCTGATCTTCAAAGATCTAACCATTCTTTGGAATGCCTGAAAAAGAAAACACACTATCAAAGGTGACCGGGGTGCACCGGCCAAGAAACCTCCGATGCTTAAGTTAGTTTCTCTTTAAGATTCTGGAATTTTAACTTTTTGGGAATTGTAAAAACCTACCTTCATCTAGTCCGAATGGGGTTTTTATATAGCATGCTCTTGGAGCGGTTATTTAATTTGTAACTTCCCCTATATTTGAGGAAGTCAGAGGGTTCAAGGATAACTTCCACAACCGCTATGAGAGTTATCATATTTCATCTTTTATAACTGCTATTGGCAATTAAGTACTCGGTAGGAAGATATAGTGATGAACCGGGGCCTTACTCATGCCTTGGAATAAT
Organism: Notholithocarpus densiflorus; assembly: GCA_030021035.2. Lineage (NCBI taxonomy): Eukaryota > Viridiplantae > Streptophyta > Magnoliopsida > Fagales > Fagaceae > Notholithocarpus > Notholithocarpus densiflorus. Next base: position 237,028 of record JARYZH020000352.1, read on the forward strand.
AACACGTGGTTCAACTTACTAGTTTGTGTAGATAAATTTCCCTGGAATTTTTCCAAGTGTTGGGGATCGTCCTGGTACAATCCTCATGGACAACCATAAGCCTATGGACGACCCATAAGCCTATGGACAACTATTTTATTAAGCATAGCTACTCTTGTCTTCCTGGCCTGGACGACTCCTATGGACGAGTCTGGAGTTCATCAGTTCTTAGTTCACCATCAGTTGCCCCTTTGTCCAGGGGTCGTCCAAGGTACTATATAGCCTAACGCTACTTTTTGGGACGTGTGTCCTTATGTCAGGGGTTAGGTATGCCACGTGTCATAATCTTATTGGTGACTGGTCACGTCAATTTATTTTTTCAAGGAGTATGCCACATGTCATCTTTTGGTTGGTCACGTCGTTTCAGATGCTAAATTCTACTGCCTATAAATAGTAGAATACCTCTCCTACCCCTCACATTTCTGAGATTTTCTTCTTTAACACTTGTCGTCTTAGAGCCTCGTCTAGAAGTGTTTCCTCATCCTTAGTTCTCCTCCGTCTAAAGCCAAGTAGTCTCCTCATCCTCATTCTTAGGTTTTCCTTCAAATTTCAACATGTCTGAAGTTGTTATCTCCTCGTCTAGTAATAATGTAGATAAAGCTATAGACGAGTACCATGACTCCACCAATTATAGTGGCTCTAGTAGCAACAGTAGTAGTAGTGGTAACACCACAGACAAGGAATACACCTCTGGTGTTCCTGGAATTCCTCTTGAGGTTCTTCAGGAACATCTTAGGACAAAGGTAGCTTCTGGGGTAATGACCTCGACGAGTATTCCTTCATCTCCTCCTTTAGACAAAGTAGAAACCGTGTATAGTTGTGCTATAGGTATTCCTTCCAAAACAGACGAGAGGAGGCTTACAGTACTTAGGAGTTGGTACCAAATCCTAGATGACCTCAACCCTAGGTTAGCCGTCCGTGGAGAGTGATGCTACCGACCCCATTTTAGGATAGGCATCTATGAAGTTTATCTTCTAGGGGGGCTTAGGTTACCTTTAAATGCTTTTACTAGAGAGTTACTCACTAGGTTAGGTTTAGAAGTGTGTTAACTTAACCCTAACGCATGGAGACTGATTGTCTCTATGCAAATTTTGTGGAGGGAAATATTCGAAGGGGATCGTCCTCTCACTGTGGATGAGTTTCTCTATTGTTACAAACCCTCAGAGATTAATCAATCCCTAGGCTTTTATCAATTTACAGCCACGAGTAATGACTGTAGATTAATTAAGTCATTGGTTACATATGACAGAAACTGGAAGACAGAGTTTTTCTTCGTCTCTAGTTTCTGGTATGGGCACCTTGTTGAGGTTGGCAGGGATACATTTGCTCCATACACTGAAGAATTAGGCAACCTTCGTCCTGAAGGTATGTTATGTTTTGCTTTATTGTTTGTTTTAAGTGTTTTTATCTTTTGCTTGCAATCGTCTAACCTTATTTTCTTCTCTCTCTTTTTTAGCTGTTGGACGACCCTCTTTAAGTAAGTTCCACCGTGACCATGTCCACAGAACTCGTTTACACGCTGATAGAAGTTTCCACTCGTTGGTGACCCTTCAACATATATCTACGTGGGGACTGGGTCCTGAGCCATCTATTGAAGCCCTCGCTCACGAGTTTACTGTTCGCAGACGTGAGTCTTCTTTTTATACTTAGAAATTTCCTAAGTATTATTTGACTTATACTGTTTGACTAACACTTTATTCTTTTCTCTTAGGGATGGCAAAACTGAAGGAAAATAAAGGGAAGGAGGTGATGGACGGGGCAACCAGGCCTGAGGCTTAATCCCAGCCTCTTCCTTCTGTTGGAGACAAAAGAAAAACTTTGCCCAAGACGCTGGACTTGGGAAATCTTCCCAGTCGTCGAGGGAAGAAGGCGAAGCATGGATCGTCCAGGCCTGAGACTGTTAGGCCTAATCCTCCTTCCTTCTAGCCGTCCATCCCAATTTTTGATGTTGACTCGTCCATCCCCATTAATGTCACTCCTGCCAAGACCACTACTCCCACCACGTCCCAACCTCCCCAGAGGGTCCCTATGAACCTTCTAGAAAATGAAGACGTGGTTGCGTGCTACGACATGTCCTTGAAATAATTTGAGCATTCTGGTGTTCATGATCTTTTTAAGGTAATCTCTTTTACCTCGTCTTGTTTTAGTAACATGCATATATATATATATTAACAGAACTCTTTAATCACTTGTGTAGGCCATGTCATAGTTCATAACTACGTCCAGGCAGGCCATAGAGATGGACAAGATGAGGATCCTGCTTAAGAAGAGGATCCAAGAGGTCAAAGACGACTGCAAGGGTTGGGCTGAGGTGGCAGCCAAGGCCAAAGACGAGGCCAGGGAGTTACAAAATCTGGTTGAAGAGCTGAGAGCTGATGTTGTTGAGAAGGATACTCGTCTTAACCACCTTCAAAAGAGGAATGATGAGTTGAGTACCCTTCTTACCAAGGCAAAAGAAGACACAGTAGTGGAGTTTAGAGCATCTAAATAGTTCACTGATTTGTTGGACACCAATTACGCAGCGGGTTTTGAAGATTTTCGAATGGATGCTATAGAAAACTTTCCTGAAGTTGATTTTAGCTCCATCAAACTCAACCTTGCTGCTGCTGCAAGCTCTCTCATCCAGACAAGCTTCGAGGATATCAATGTTGAAGACGATGCCACTACTCAACCAGCCCAGGACGTTGAAAATGATCCCCCATAGTGAAGAGAATTTTAATTTTAGTTTCCCTTTGTCTTTGTGTGTTTTTTTTTATGAGGTCCATTGTTTAGGACCATTTAAAATTATGTCAAGTACATTTCACTCGTCTATATCACTTAGGACGAGCTTTCGAACAATTGCCTTTCAGGCCTTTTATTTTATAAGGGTTTTTCGACGATGGTCGTCTACCCTTTTTAAACTTTATGAATGAATGTTTTATTTTCATTACTCTTTCATTTACTATTAAACATGTTGTTGTATGGACGAACGTTTTTTTTTTTTTTTATCCAGTATATTGGTTTCAAGTATGGCTTGTCCATGACAAGGATTCCTTCATGTTTAATATCCTTTACCATTCTTTGAATTTCGCAAGTATAACTCATCTTGTGAATGGCACTAGTTTTTCCAGCTTTACTCGTCCTCAGACTTGGCAGCTGGTTTTATTTTTCGTCCATAAGGTTTATTTTCAAGGCACAACTTTTTACTCGTCCAAAGATTGGATTGTTTTAGTTGGCGTCCCATCCTATGGACTTTAAATATTCTTGCGCATGCATTTCCTCGTCCATGGGTTGGACTAACACGTTTAAAGCTTTACTTCGTCCATTGTTTGGACGAGTATGCCTTGAGCTTGTTTTTCTTTGCTTTATCCTTATTTCAAGGAAAGCTTATAAACGTTACATCCCTGCGTCTAGAGATTTTTATTCGTCTTTAGGCCTTAGCCTTCTTGTGGATGAAATTATGGAGATTAGATTTATATATTCATGCATTGAAAATCCAAACCACATATTCATAATATAAACATCGTCCACAAGTATATCACATGCTTAGAAGCTAGTGCCTTTTAGGGAATTATAAATACAAACAAATACCCAAGTTCATGACTTCGTCCATAGTTAGTTTGAAAACTAATACACCCTTAAGGAGTTAAAACATAACATATAATGTTAACAACACATGCAATAGAAAGCAACATAAACTTTGGCTTGTCCAGAGTGACAACATCTTGGGTGATCTCGTCCAAGATAATGCTCGTCTAGGTTGATATTTTACTGATAATACCTTCTTAGGTGCTCAACATTCCAAGGGTGCTCCAACTTGTCTTTTGCAATTGATAACCCTGTAGGATCCTTCCTAATTAGGTCCCAATTTCCCATGAGCTGGGTTTCTGGTTGCTAAAGAGACCCTTTTCAAGACGAGGTCCCCTATGTTGAAGCATCTGGGTTTCACCATTGCATCATATTGTCTAGCCATAAGGTTTTTACACCTTACTGTCCTTTGCTCCGCACCCATCCATACCTCGTCTATTAGATCAAGGTTAAATTAGAGTTACTCTTCGTTATCCTCCTTTTCATACTTCATCACCCTGTGATTGGCCATATGCACTTCTACAGGTATCACTGCTTCACTTCCATAAGCTAGCTTGAAAGGAGTTTCCCCTGTAAGGGTTCTCACAGTCGTCCTATAAGCTCATAAAACTCCTGGTAACTCTTCTGGCCACACTCCCTTTGCCCCCTCAAGCCGAGTCTTGATGATTTTCAACAAGTATCAGTTTGCCACTTCTGCCTGGCCATTTACTTGCGGATGGGAGGGTGAGGAATAATGATTCTAAATTCCAAAGTGTTCACAGAAGTCCCTGAAAAGCGTGTTATCAAATTGTCGTCCATTGTCTGATATCAATACTCTAGGCATCCCAAACCTGCATACAATGTTCTTCCAAACGAAATTCTTGACATTTTGTTGCGTGATCTTTGCTAGGGGTTCTGCTTCCACCCACTTAGTGAATTAGTCAATCCCTACTACTAAAAATTACATCTGCCTGGTTCCACGTGGAAAGGGACCCAAGATATCTAATCCCCATTGTGCAAAGGGCCACAAGGCCATCATCGGGGTGAGATACTCTGATGGCTGCCTGGGGACATTGCTAAAACGTTGACATTGATCACACACCTTGACGTAAGCCTTTGCGTCTGCTTGAATAGTTGGCCAGTAATAACCTGCACGCACGACTTTATGGACTAGTGTCCTTGCTCCTGAGTGGTTTCTACATGCTCTTTCATGAACTTCCCTCAGCACATAGTTTGCCTCGTCTAGAGCTAAACACCTTAAATAAGGCTGAGAAAAGCCTCGTTTGTATAACACCTCGTCCATAAGGACGTACCTGGCTGATCTGATTCTTAGCTATCTGGCCTCGTCTTTTCCTTCTAAAAGCCTTCCATCCTTTAGGTGAGCTACTATTTGAATCATCCAATTTTCTTCACCTTCTATCTGTTGTACCTTTGGAAGATCTATGCTTGGCATATATTGAATTTCATCAAACTCGTCTATTGGTTCACTCGCTGAGGCTTCCTTCGCTAAGGTGTCTGCTTCCATGTTTTCTTCTCTTAGGATTTGAATGAAACTAGATTCTTTAAATCTTTTCACAAGGCGTCTTACCTTATTAAGATATTTCTTCATTCGCTCTTCCTTAGCTTTATACGTTCCGTTCACTTGACCCATAACTAGCTGAGAGTCACCTTAGACGAGTATTGATTCTGCCCCCAAGGACTTCGCCAATTCTAGCCCTTTAAGAAGGGTTTCATACTCCACTTCATTGTTGGTTGCTGGATATTGCAGACGAACCATGTACTTCAACTCGTCTTTTTCCGGGGACTGCAAAATAACTCCTATTCCTCCTACATATAATGTAGATGATCCATCCACATGGACGACCCATCTCTAAGCTTCATCTAGCTCCCCTTGACTCGGAGTGAACTCTATAATGAAATCTGCCAATACTTGTGCTTTTATCGCGCTTCTTGGTTGGTACCTGACATTGAACTCACTAAGTTCTATGGCCCATTGGATTAGTCGTCCTGCGACCTCCAACTTGTTCATTGCCTTCTTTAATGGATGATCTGTCAAGACATTGATGACATGAGCCTGAAAATAATGCCTTAATTTCCTAGAAGCTGTAATCAAAGCAAAGGCTAGCTTTTCCATCATGAGGTATCGTCCTTTGGCCCCTCTCAGTGCTCGCCTCAATTTCATGTTGTACTGTCTAAGTGTGTCAAAGGTTTCTTGGAGGTCGTCTAGATGCTCATCCTCGTCCAAGCTCTTTACCAGCATGTCATCTACGTAAACTTCCATATTGCGCCCAATCTGTGGACGAAACATTTGGTTCACCAGCCTTTGATAAGTTGCCCCCGCATTTTTCAACCTAAAGGGCATCACTTTATAACAAAACAAGCCTTGACTAGTGATGAAGGATGTCTTCTCCTGATCCGCCTCGTCCATCCTTATCTGGTTATAACTTGAGAAGGCGTCCATGAAACTTAACAGCTTATGACCTGCTGTTAAGTCCACCGATTGATCAATACGCAGCAATGGGTAACTATCTTTGGGGCAAGCCTTGTTCAGATCGGTGAAGTCCACACACATGCTCCATTTGCCATTAGCCTTCTTAACCATCACCACATTAGCAAACCAGTTCGAGTAATAAACTTCTCGGATAAACTTTGCTATAGTTAGCTTTTGAACTTTTTCTTTAATGGCATTGTCTCGTTCAAGGGCAAACACTCTTTTCTTTTGACGCACAAGCTTGGAGGAAGGATATACGTTTAGACGATGGGTAATGACAGTAGGGTCAATACCTGGCATGTTTTCGTGACTCCATGCGAATACATCAATGCTCTTCTTTAGGAACTGGATAAGGTCTTGCTTCATCTTGCTTTCCATACTTGCTCCAACCCTTGTATACTTTTCAGGGTTATTCTCATCCAAAGGAATATCTTCCAACACTTTGATAGGCTCTGCAATAACTCTTCTCTCCTCAATGCTCATTGTCTGAACCTGTTCGTCCATAGCCAGCATGGCCAAATAACACTCTTTTGCTGCTAACTAATCTCCTTGAACTTGCCCTACCCTATACTCCGTAGGAAATTTAACTGATAGGTGGTAGATAGATGTCACTACCTTCAAGCTGTTCAGGGTTGGTTTTCCGAAGTTAATCACGTCCAAACCTCATTTGTTGAAAGGCGGGGTAATACAGGATGTTTGCTGAACTTCCATTATCTATCAACACCCTTCTAGTCGTATAATCAGCAATGAGTAAAGTGATAACGATTGCATCATCATGCGGGTGGTGAACTCTTTCAGCATCCTCGTCTGTGAACGTGATGGCAGGCTCGTCCGTCCTCATCCTTGGTGATCGTCCAAAGAGTTGGACGTTTTGCACCACCTTGAGATACGTCTTTCTTGACTTGGAAGACTGTCCTGTTGAAGTACCTCCCATAATCACCCTTATTTCTCCAAGTAGAGGTAGTGGCGGCTCTTCTAGCTTTCCCTTCAACTTCTCGTCTTTGTGATCTCGTCCAAGGAAATTTCTCAATTTCCCTTGCCTGATAAGATTTTCTATCTACTGCTTCAAATCAAAACACTCGTCTGTGTCATGCTTATGGTATCTGTGGAAGCAGCAATACTTGTTCCTATTGCGCTTATTGGAATCTCCCTTCATTTTTTTCAGCCATTTCAAGGAAGGATCATCCTTGATTTGCATAAACACCTGTTCAAGCGGCATGTTCAAGGGCGTGTACTGCTGACTCCGTGCTAAAGAGCCTGCCTTCTTGTTGTCTCGATCTTTCTTCTCTTCCTTCCGTCCCTTCTTTGGACGAAGACCTTGTTCAGAGTGGCGTGGGAGATCTGCTTCCATTCTCTCAGCTTTTTTCCTCTTCTTAGCTATAATTGTGTCTTCTGCATTCATAAAATTTTGAGCTGAATGGACGAGTTCAGCCATGGTTTGAGGCTCTTGCTCGTAAAGCTTATGAATGAATAAGTCAAAGTTAACTCCATTATGAAAGGTCGCCAGTAACAACTTGTCGTCCATCTCGTCCACTATTAGGGCTTCTTTGTTGAAACGAGTAATGAAGGACCGCAGGCTTTCATTCTCTCCTTGCTCTATGGTTAGCAGGCTGGACGAGGAACGTTTGTGTCTTTGTCCTCCGATAAAATTATTGACGAACAACTTACTCAATTCTTCGAAAGAACTTATGTATTCGAAGGTATCTTGCTGAACCACACTCGCGCTGGCCCTTTGAGGGTGGTAGAGAAGGCTCTACACATAATCTCTTCTGGAACCCCTTGAAGGTGCATCGTAGTCTTGAAAGTAGCAATATGATCGAAAGGGTCATGCGTTCCATCATACAAGTCCAAGGAAGGCATCTTGAACTTCAGAGGCAAGGGGTGACCGTTGATGGAAGCCGTGAAAAATGAGTCTGTTCGATGAACTAAATCCTCTACGGGATTCGCCCTTCTCATATTCTCCTTCATCTTGTCCATGACCTTCCTCATTTGGTCCATCTCCCTCTCCAAGTGTGGCACCCTTCGTTAAGTGGTACCCTTTGACTGGCTTTCAGGCTCAGCATTTCCTCTATCTTCTTAACTCTGGGCTTATCCTTCAGCGTATCCTTCATGCCTTTGTCTCCTTAGGTTAATCTCCCTAGTCAACTATTGGTTCTGATAGGTTAACTCCGCCATAGCGGCTGCTATGGACTGCACGTGTTGAATGGAAAAGGGTTGCATGACAGGCACTGACTGACGATCACGGTGGGGATTATTAGAGGCATCCCTACTCTCTTGATGACCTGGGCTAGTGGCCCTTGATCTTGTCCGAACCATGTAGCCTTTTGTCGTAGAAAGAAACTGCAAAACAGAAACAATGATCTTTCCCACAGACGACACCAACTAATGATGTACAAAAAAGCAGTAGGCTGAATGTTCCAGGCTTCAAAGATCTAAACACTCTTTGTAATGCCTGAAAAAGAAAACACACTATCAAAGGTGACCGAAATGCACCGGCCAAAAAACCTCCGATGCTTAAGTTAGTTTCTCTTTAAGATTCTGGAATTCCAACTTTTTGGGAACTGTAAAAACCTACCTTCATCTGGTCTGAATGTGGTGTTTATATAGCATGCTCTTGGAGCAGTTATTTGATTTGTAACTTCCCCTGTATTTGAGGAAGTCAAAGGGTTCAAGGATAACTTCCACAACCGTTATGGGAGTTATCATATTTCATCTTCTGTAACTGTTATTGGCAGTTAAGTACTCAGTAGGAAGATATAATGATGAACTGGGGCCTTACTCATGCCTTGGAATAATAACATGTGGTTCAACTTACTAGTTTGTGTAGATAAACTTCCTTGGAATTTTTCTAAGTGTTGGGGATCATCCTGGTGCAATCCTCATGGACGACCATAAGCCTATGGACGACTGTTTTGTTAAGCATAGCTACTCTTGTCTTCCTGGCCTGGACGACTCCTATGGATGAGTCTGGAGTTCATCAGTTCTTAGTTCACCATCACTAACAATCTCTCACTTGCCCTAAAGACTATTGTGTACTAATCTAACTCCCATTCCCTCCAAATGTGACTCGAAAGTCTTTTGAGACAAGGCTTTGGTAAAGAGATCTGCTAAATTATTTGCACTTTCAATCTTTGCTACTACTACATCTCCATGAGCAACAATGTCTCAAATGATGTGGTACTTTCTCTCAATGTACTTTCCTTTCTTATGATTCCTTGGATCTTTGGATTGTGCAACCGCTCTACTATTGTCGCAAAACAATGTGATAGGAACTTGCTCCATTCTCCTAAGACCAAGATCAAAAAGGAATTTATTGAGCCAAACAGCTTCCTTTGCCGCTTCACAAGCAGCCTTGTAGTTTGCTTTATAAAAAAGAAAGTCTAAAGAAACAAACTTCACCAAAAATATTTAGTTTAAGCACCATCGATACCGCATACAGCATTCATTCTGTTATTTGTGTATTTTGATCTATGAATGCTCTAAGTGGCGCATTCAAATGTGAATAATTGAAAGATTGTTGTCAATTTTATGGTATCGAATTATGCGTGCATGTAGCAACTTTCACGAAGTGATGAAATATTGAAATCTCAGATTTTGTGCTAGAAAATGGTTAGGTCTAGCCCCTAGCAGCTTGAATGAAAAAGATGGTGATTTTGCGTTGCTTTACAGAGTGATTCTTTTCTGTGTGCTGAAAATAGTTTTTCTCCAGCAGCTTTGTAAGCGTTGCTTTAAAGAAGCTTACATTGGAACCTGAACTGTGAAGTGATAAGATCTGAGTTGTCAAGTACCTTTGTAAGGGTTGATTGTCTGTTTCCAAGAGCACGTCCCTGGTGGTGAGAGCATACTTCTATTTATGGGCCTTGAAGTCCAGCCCATATAGCAAAGAAAATATGGGCCAAAGGCCTAACCCATGTAATGAATTAATTGTGGGCCAAGAGCCCACTAACTTATGAAACAAAAATAAATGCGCTAATACTAGTTGGGCCTAATATTATATATATATATATATATTTTGTTGTGCAATAGTGGAAGCTCTAACATCAATTAAACATATACAAAAGATAACAATATTTAATATGGTTCGGCCAAAGACATTAATCAACACTCACAACTCACACATACAATACTCATAAATCTCACCAACATAAATCCCTAATACACTCAATAACTCACACTCACAAAACAAACAACTCTTAACACACAACTATGGGTAATCTTTCAACCCCAAATAATCTACTATCTACTCTTCGAAGTAACTCACCATGTTCTTCTAGGAGTTTTTCACCTCTCCTAGGAACCTTGGGCAAAAAGCCATCAAACAGCTCTTCAAAAAAACTCACTCATGTTCTTCTAAGAACCTTTCACCCTCTCCCTACCTAGGAGAAATTTTGGGTATAAGTCATCAAACCCTTTGCAACCTTGCCTATTTATAAGACTTCAATTTTATTCCTTGATGGATAGAATACCATTACTTCTTCAATAAGAAATATTTTTCTTTCTATGACAAAGAGAATCTTTGTCTTTCAGACTAAGTAAATTTCTTGTCTTTTAAGTCAAAGAAACCCAAACCAAAACTAATTAGAAATTTGAGGATATATATATAGCTTGGTCAAAGATCAAAAAGTAGCCCTCAACACCCAATTTATGTTCAAACGGAGAAAGCTTATTGAAACATTCATATTTGATTAGGATTGAACAACCATTTAAGCAAATTAATGTGATCAAACAGTACAAGTAAGCATGCAAGAAAGATTTCCCCTTCAAATGTAATTTAACTAATATGCATCAATGCTATTTTATCAAAATTCAAAAGATTGATATGGTCTTGATTTAAGGAAAGCAATTTGAAAAAAAAAAAAAAAAAACTCAGATTCCTGTATTCCTTAAATCAAACCCTCTCAATTTTGTTCTCAGTTACTTTCCCTGCTAAAATAGAATCAAGTTTGACACGTTTACCAAACTTTCTATTTTGGCGATAAGAAAGGTTGGACTACTTTTCTTTTTTTTTCTTTTTTGAAGCCGGAACCAATCAATTTTCATTAATTTAGAAAACTAGAATCCAAATACAACTCATCTACCACTGGCGGATGATCCTCCTCCATCCAAATAATTTCATTATCAATTAATCTAGCAAATCTAGCCAAAGCATGAGCAACACTATTTGCATTGCGCCTAACACAATTAGTTTAAATGGAGCTGAAACCCGTAGCCAAGCACCAGATGTCTTCGTATATTAAACCAAGTCGTGAGAGGTCTAGTTGAGCCTGAGAAATCGTCTTCATCACCATAGCATTATCACCTTCCAGAATCATCTCCATGAAGCCCGCATCAATGGCAAACTCAAGCGCTTTACGGCATGCCAACACTTCCACCTCCTCACTACCTCGCACAGCACCGCCCCTCGCAGCTATAGCAGCCATGACTTCGCCCTTTTTGTTTCGAATCACAGCCCCATAACCCGATGCAGCTCCATCATCAAAACAAGCACCGTCGAAGTTCAGCTTGAATAACAATCCCTGTGAAGGCTGCCATGTCTACTGCGCTGAGACATGAATCGGATCTGGCACACTCAGATGATCTTGTGCATCTGTATACTCCCTCAAATAATCCACTGCACGCTAGGCCGACCTTGAAGGATGCTGGAATGCACCTCCATGCATGACCGTGTTCCTCTGTTGCCATATCTGCCAACAAATAACCTAGAACAGGTTCCATTCCTCCAATGAAAGCTTCGCCATGAGACCTGTGACCAACTGCAAGAAAGCATTCTGTTTAGTACAACATTTTTGAAGTCTACCTAAATTCCCAGCCCAAACATCCTGTGCCGCCCCACAACTCCAAAGCACATGCAGAACCGATTCAGCCTCTTTCTGACAGAAACAACATCTCGTAGTCTCCACCACTCTTCTTTGAATGAGATTGTCCTGTGTGGGCAAAATATTAAGACAAGCTCTCCAGGAAAAAATTTTGATCTTATTTGGAACATCTGCTTTCCATATTCGTTTGAGTGAAAGCCTATCCTAGCAAACTCTCTTTTAAATGTCAACGTATGGAGTTGTTAAATTACCAAATGTAGGTGGCAACCATCAATTTGCATTTTTTATACAATTTTATTTGGAAGAAGCTAATGGCATTTCTGGAGTGAAGCAAACGTTACAACAAGTAAATTTTGGAAGAATTCAGAAAAAATAAATAAATAAAGAGGCTATTTTGGAAGGCAATCTTATTTCTTTTGGCCAAATTTATTTGTATTGTTGCTAAGATGAAAGTCGAAACGAAGTAATCTATGGTTAGATTGTTTTCACCATTTGCATTTTAAAGTACTCGTAATCTAACTTAAAAGTGTATAAACAATAATAATAATAAAAGTTAAGCATATATCTTATTACACAATATCTTGTAACTCAATTGATACTTTTGTAGTATTTAAATTAAGATGTCTAGAATTCAAATCCCTCATTCTCCAACTATTGAATTATAAATAAAATAAAATAAAAATAAAGAAGAAGAAGCATGTAAATATTCCTTAAGTACAGTTCACAAAATGCAATATATTAGATTCTTCGATTTAATTTAAACTAATATTATTTATGTTTCATTAATCTATGCAACCATATGTTTAAATTAAATTGACAAACCCTTTTTTTTTTAAAGAGAGTTTCAACCTATGGCGTCCGCTTCTAATGACAGCTCTTTATTATTAGATAGAGACACTAATCAGTTTTTGGTGTAGGCGAGGATTGAATCCCAGATTTCTTATTCAACCATCAGAAGTTTTACCAATTGAGCTAATTAGAACCCACAAATTGAGAAACTTGATATATAGGGTGTGCTTAGAACTATCATATATTAGTCAATGCAACCATGTAAATATTTCTAGGGTATGCTTAGAACTACCAAACAAGTTTGCTAGATATATCCCTATCATTAAGTATTAACATGAAAAATTTAGTATAGAATTTAACAACAAGTGGCAACAAAAAAAGGATAAGAATGATAAATTTTATCAAGGACAATGTTTTCCTCCAAGCCAGCTTGGAAGAATCTCCTCCAATTCACTACATGACAATTTATAAAGTTTTTCACATTTATTAAATAAGTCACCCGATTCATTTAAAAAGTCATGTGACTAAAAATACATGTAAATAGTACTTTTAACTACCATATAGTGAGTTAAAGGAAGTCTCCTTCAAATTGGTTCGAAGGTAAATTTTTTTTTTTTTCTTTTATCAATGTCCAACAAATAATTAAATTGGTGTTTTGGCCACAAATTGTTTTACTTGAAAGAAAAAAGTAAGAAGGAGAGAGTTGGAATTCTTAAAATTATATATTGGTGTTTTTCTTTTGTGGGGGGGGGGGGGGGGTGGGGGTTCAACTCGTGGACAATGCTGTAAATTAACTCATAGGACTTCACAAGTCTAATATGCGAGAGGAGCGAAGGATAGTCACTTTTCCTTCATCCGACATGGTCCCCACAAAGTGAAGCTGAAATCAATCACAAATGTAAATTCATCCGACATGGTACCCACAAAGTGAAGCTGAAATCAATCACAAATGTAAATTCATTGGGAAACATCCAACTACACTCTCATATGTGGCAAGTTCCTATAGGCTGGAACATCAACTTAACACAAGAAAAAAGATAAATCATAAATTACACCTTCTAACTTTACCTAAAATTTAAATTAGTCATCTAACTTCTCTTTCATTCAATTCAGTCATGTCATTAGTCTTCATCAAAATTCAAAATTGCTTCGTTAACTTTCAATTTTATTTAATTCAAAACTACACCATTTTTTGGAATACAAAGTAAGGGGAAATTATACTTTTTCACCATAAACTATACCACATTTACACTTTGTCCCATTTTACATTTTGCCTATTAAGCTATCGAAACACACAATTGACCCCCTAAAGTTATAACTCTACAACACTTACTTCCTACTATCTTTTTTGGGGTTCAGTCTAATAGAATTTAACATTAAAAGGTCAATTTACCCCTCCCTTCAAAAGAGACAATAGAGGGTAAAATGGTCTTTTAATACTAACTTTTGTTAGACTTAACCCCCGAAACAAACGACAGGGGTTAAGTGTTATAGAGTTATAATTTTAAGGGATAATTATGCATTTCGATAGTTTAATAGAATTTAACATTAAAAAACAAATTTAACCTTCCCTTCAAAACAAACAGTAGAGGGTAAAATGGTTTTTTAATGCTAAATTTTGTTAGACTTAACCCCCCAAAATAGATGGTTAGTGTTAAGTATTATATAGTTATAACTTTAAGAGTTCATTTGGTTGTGGTGAAACAGGGAGGATAGAAAATAGGGGAGAGAAAAGTGGAGATAAAATTGATTTTATAGGAGTTGGTTAGAGAGAAGGGGAGGATGGAAAATTGGTAGGGTCCATGTGTTTTCTCTTCTGGCCTACCAAAATTCTATCTGCTCAATTTGTGGAGAAAATAGAGGGGGGAGGAATAGTTGCATCAATGACTAAACTACCTCCTTTTTTTTTTCTTTTCTAGGTGTGGGACTTGCAAGCCGATTTTCCACTTTTTTTTTTCTTTCCTAGGCGTGGACCTGCTAGTTACTCTGTTTTTTTTTTCCTGGCGTGATACAAGTTTTGCTCTTCTTTTTCTTTTTCTTTTTTTTGGGGGTTTAGCTAGATGTGAATATTTTTTTAAAGCATTTTTTGACATGATTTTTCTTATTTTAATAAATTTAGGTGATTTTTTTTGGTTGTTTGCCAACTTTTTGTTTTAACTGTGCATCATTTTTTTTTTTAACAAGGGCATATAGTAAATTTATACAAACTTATTGTTATTATTCCTACACTTTTCCACCCTAACCAAATACAAATTAGGAAAACTAAAACCTCTTCTATACTCTCACTTTTTCACCCCTTCAACCAAACGAACCCGAAGAGACAATCATGCATTCCGTGAGTTCATGAGATACAGTCTAAAATAAGGTCTAATTTAAGGTGAAATTAAAAAAATAAAAATGTAATTACCCGTAAAAGTAAAAGAAAAAAAAATCCCCGCAAGCATACCTCCTGTTTCTTCATGGTCCTCAGGTCGACCATGTCCTTGGGTTGTAGCAGAGCTTGCTCTACAACATCTGCTACATACCTGGCCTTCCCCTTTTGAAAGTCCCTAATTGATGAGTTCGCAGGGAGAGGAGACCCATCTAGCACCAAAGGGGGGTTCCAGTTTGGAACCCTAGCGCGAAGATCTCGTCCCTTGTCTCTAGGCGCCCCATCGCCCAAGGACTTTGTCTGGGTAGTCTTGGCTACCTTGGCCCCTTTTTGAGGCTCAATCTCCTTAGGGAGGACACCTCGGCCCTCTTCTACCACATCCTTCCCCTTCTACTCTCGTTTCCTTTTCTTATCAGCAAGCTCTTGCTGGGGGTCATGAGGAGGGGGAAGAGAGGGAAGTTTAGCTTGAGCAACCGCCTCGGGCGCCTTTCCCCCAACTTGGGACTCCATCACCTCCATGAGGTTGACCCTGGGTTTGCATTGTATTCCCATAGCTTATGGGACAGAAGAATCCCCATGTATCTGGCTTACTTCGACTAAGGGGAGGTGACTAAAATCATCGGTGAAAGCCTCTGGGGACTGAGGTTGAACACCTTAAAGACGTCCTAGGAATCAAACACTTCAACCACTTCTTCTTCTTCTTTTAGTACGCCTTGAGGTACAGGGCCTGGATTTAGGAAGCCCGGCGCAGCTACGTTAATCTGGTGTAGGCGAGGATCCTTTGCTCTTATTACGCACTTTGGCACCTGGAAACTTGATGAAAGCGGGGTGTATTCAAGGATCAGGTGGGCCGCTCGGAGTTGACCGTCCTTGTGTACAAACACCTCAGCTTGAAGTATTTTTTCTAAACTTTGCTTGTTGACAAGACTGAAGTTAGGAATAGTGGCGTGATGATCTACAAAACAATTAAGAAACACAATAAAAAAAAAAGGAACGGCACAAATCAAGATAAATTTCAAGTATCAACACAAAAAGAAGAAAATAGATACAGAATGTGTCAAAGTGAAGAAAAGGTAACTTTAAAGAAATAAACCTAAACCTAAAGCCCCACCTAGTCGCCCCTCTCTCGTCGGGCAGGGGAGGCCATCGTGCCACTCCCTCGAGATGATCAAGAAATCCTTGTTCATGCCCTTGTTGGAATCAGGGAGGCAGGAGATAAGTATAATCTCGGGGTGCCTAGTTTTTAGGTAGTACCCCTACCCTTTCAAGTGGTGAAGATTATAAACCCAGTTGACATCGTGGTGGGTGAGATTGAGGCCCATTTTCTCATTTAGGGCGTCGACGTTACCTAATATTCTAAACATGTTGGGGGCACATTAGGTGGGAGCTAACATATGAGCCCTTAGGTAATTCCTAGTTACTATGCCCATAGGGATTCTCATCCCTCCCTCTATGAAGGCGATCATTGGGATAACCACCTTTCCCTCCTGCCTAGCCTCATGCCATTCTCTCTCCTTACAATACCTAATGGAGACTCTTGGCGGGATCCTATACTGAGCTTTGAAGCTCTCTATACCCTCCTCGGAGTCTACCAAATAGGCAAACCTACCCATTCCTAAGAAAGATTTGGAGATACTAAGAAGATAAAGAGAAGAAAGAAGAGCTGAGGAGAAAAAGACAAAGAAAAGAAAAGTAGATGGAAAAATAAATGAAAAGATTTATGAAGACTTACACAAAGAAGGAAACTCTCTTCGGACTGGCTTTTGGTAGGTGTGAGGGCACGAGTAAATTGGGTAAGTTTGTAGGTTTAGTGTATAAGCGCTAAAGTGAGAAGAATGATTGATTCGGGCAGTATTTATATCAAAAAGATAGTTACAAGCGGGAAAATTCCCGCCTGGGTTCTAGCAAAATCCTCAGCCGTTGGATCCGCATCACGCCGTAGAACATGGAGTCGTAAAAATTTAATGAAGGCGCGTCTCGTATGCTGAAGCGTCAGGAGCGTGCCTTGGGCAGTTAAAAAGGCATTTGCGCAGTCAAAGGTGATGTATGATGAGCATTAAGTAACTATAGTGACATAGAAATCCTCCTTTCTTCCTGATGAGCCAGAAAGAAGAATTTCGAGGGGCTATTGTAGGGGTGATAGGCCTAGGAGTACATATTTATGTATATATTGGGCCAAGGGCCTAATCCGAGGACATTAAGTAGTCCAAGGATGGGTAAACACCTTCCTAAGAATCCGTGTTGGTAAGTAAAGAGGTGAAGTCTAATCATGATCATCCAAGAAGGCGGTCCGAAGAGGAATGCTTCCTCGGCTGAGTAAAGCTGAGGTCAAAAGGTGCGGTCTGACATCAAGAGTAACGTTCTAGACGATTCCACTGATGAGGATAAGTATCAAGAAAGAACAAGACAGAGGGAGGCCATGAAATATCTAAAGGAAAAGTTGCCACCACCGCATTAAATACTCTGCAGCTAACTCTCTGGCCGCATTAATGAAAAAGTGATACCTGAACAGTATCTTTCAGCCTTACAGCTACTCCCCAAAGATTTCAAGAAGGTGCTGATGGGATAAGGATCAACACCAGCAATCTAGACTACACGTGGAGGGTAGAGATAAAGAAGGAGGATAGTATAAAATAGAAATAAGACCCTAAGGGAAGGAGATCGAGAAATTAAGGGAGAAACATTATAGTAATCAAGAACTAAATTTGTAATCAAATTTGAGAGAAATATATAAAAACTGATCTTCTCGGATTGTGCCGAGGACGATTTTTTTTAGATTAAGCCAGTCTATCTTTATTTTCTTGTCATCTGGATCCACTTTACTTATTGTCTAATTCATTAAAGCTCAGTTTTCCAACTCACTCTCTACAAATTCATTGTATTGGGCTATTTAGGTTTAAACCCATCCATCCCTTGGGCAAGGGACCAAACTGCGTCCTTACACTACATATACAATATCAATTCACAATCACCGTCCATGAAATTCTACCAAATACAACACAAGATAAAAAAATAAATTGGTCCAATAATATCTCCTAAATTGAATAACGATAGGTGCATAGATCATTCAGCTCAATTACAGTTTGTTACATTCAAGATCTTGGCATACAAAATATCTGAATAGAAACAGTATAAAAAAATATGCTCATTAGTTCAAAAAAAAGAAAATAACAGCAAAAATCTAAACAGTGTAATTCGAATGGAAAGCTAACAAAAGCAAATTTAATTTTGAATCTAATTAAATTTTCTCTAAGCATTGGTTATATATATATATATACACACACGTGATTAGGTTTTTTATGGTTTATTTATATATATATATAAATATATATTTTATACAATATAGAATTTCTACTCTAGCCTAATCTAAGTGTATATGTGTGTGAAGCTCCCTCCTAGAGACTTGAACCCTAACCCTTGCCCCTCACATCCCACAAGCATTTATACTTGTGGAGTGACCACCGCACCAAGGGTGCGTGGTGGTGTGGTTTATTTATATTGAAATTCTCATTTTCTACATTGAATTAACTTACTTGGCACAAAAATTAAAAAATTTACATTAGATGAAACACGTGGTGCAAAATTAAACTTTAATTAAATTCCAATTTTTACATTGAGTTAACTAACTTGACACAAAAATTTAAAAACTTATATTATATGGGACACATGACGCAAAATTAGACTCTAATTAAATTTCAATTTAAAATCTAATTGGATTTTCTCTCAGTTTTACCTATTAATACACACACACACTACTTTACTTATTGATTTTATATTTGCTATTTTTGTGCCTTAAATTTGAAATTTGTGATTACGTAATTGGTTTTGATGAGAAATTTAGACCCCGGTTGATAGAATTAACAAGTTTTAAACTCAAGTTGTTAATTAGATTTATTATGAATAAACCTTGTTAAAACAAACAAACATCAATATCATGTCAATATCATGCACAGCGGAATAGTAAATAAGACAAGATATGATGACCTAGGAAAACCAATGAAACAAACTAGTTTCACAGTAAAAAACTTGGGGAGGAACCTTCCCGAAAAGCAATTCACTATAGTAAAGAGAAGTTTCAGATCTAGTACAAAACTTTTGTCCCTAAACTCTACAATCCCCGTAGATGAATTTATAGCAGAAACCTTCTACCGCTTCAAAACCTCTAAACTCTTCAATATATGAACGCCACCCTTTTGCACGGATCCCAGTACGTGACTAACTCTAGCAACTTGAAAATATTGTTGGCTGCAAAGTTCTTCACTTTATCAACAATGAAGATCAAGAAGCACTTGGTTACAAAACCCTAAAGCGCAAAGACGTAGTAGCTTCTTTTAGGAAGAATAAGGCACTAGGTCACTTTCTGCATGTATTCTCCATATATGACGGCCTTTAAAATAAGCCTTATATATGTCTAGGGTTGTGAGAAAAGAAACCCTACACATACATGTCAGCATGAGCCGAAAATCAGATCTGAAAATTCTGATTTCATAGATCTCGACAGATTCAGCTTCTGTTGAGCTTTCTTTATTAAGTCTCGATAGATACTGTTTCTGTCGAGCTTCTATCGAGCTTTAATGAACCGTTTTTCTTCACTTTTTTTTTTATCATTTTTCATGGCTTTAATGCTTGACTTGAATAACATGTTTCTTGAAGTACTAAGCCCATCCTAGATCTACCCAATTACAAGTAAAGTGCATTTTGTCAAAAGATTAGCCAATTACATAAAATATGTCATTAACAGATTTAATTGATAAACTAACTGCATAATTAATTTGGGGTCTAAACTTGTTGTGTCATGATCCACTTGATCGAACTAAATTACCCCTATTCTCATTGATTCGAATCAGGGTTCCTCTTTTATTGTTACTAATGTTGGGATTGTGTGTGCCAAAAACGATTAGTTCGATTTGGTGCAAAATACTCCTCTATTTTTATTTGATTTACTTTTGTAGAAAAAAAAATATGAAAAAACTTTAAGAGTAACATGCAAAATTTACTCTTAAGATTTGAGTTAATACAAAACACTATCGAGACTTTTTAAAAATATTCAATTTATTCTCTAAGTATAAACGATAGTTTTTATTTTTATTTTTTATTTTTTATTTTTTTTATACAAGATAGAAATTCTATCTAACCTAATCTAAGTGTATATGTATGTGAAACTTCCTCTTGAAAACTTGAATTCCGACCCTTACTCTCCGCACCTCACAAACACTTATACTTGTGGAGTGACCATCGCACCAAGGGTGTGCGGTGGTCAAACGATAGTTAATACTATTTGAAAGTTTTCTTATTCCTCCAAGCCCTCTACTTTACCTTTCTTTTCTTTTCTTTTTTAATATCTTTGCTTGCTATCCATTTAGCATTTGCTAACCAAACGTTTCCTCGCGTATATAATTGCCACAACGCGGTTACCGTGAGACCAATGCAGACAAGACCAATTATTGAACATATGCTATGGAGTCCAAGTTCTTTGAAAAGATTCAATTCTAACCCACTATTGAGATACCAACTTTGAATACACTTGATGTCAAATTTCCTATCCATCTTGTTAATTGAAAATGCTAAAGATCATGAAGCATGAACATAACTAGTAACCATGCAATTAGAAATTAGGTATGGTAAGAAAGAACACAAACAATATTCAACACCATTTGCAAGGCTAAAATGGTCATATATCATTGTTTGGCAAAATATTTAACAATATACCACTGTTTGAGAAATATTTAGCAATCTACCACCTTTGAAACATGAATTTGTGAAACTTGAGTTTGCCATGTAACTCGAGTTCTTTGAAAAAAATAGCTTTCAAATTTGCCATGCTATTTTTTATGGAACTTGAGTTACATAAAAAATTACTGGAAATTTTCCATAGAACTCGAGTTTGTGAAACTCGAGTTACAAAGCAAACTCGTGTTTTACAAACTTGAGTTTAAAAAAAGTGGTAAATCCCTAATTATTTCGCAAATAGTGGTAGATCTATACATATTTTCTCAAACAGTAGTACTTGGCTATTTTGGCACCATTTGTAATTAAAGAATAATTTGATATTTTTTAAATTATAGTTTTATATTAACCCAAATCTTGGTTTTTGTATTTTACCATTTTAGTCACTATTAGAATAAAGTAACAAAAGCACTAAACGAACCTTAAGAAAAATATTTAAGGGCCTGTTTGGTTAGAGTGTTTGAACAACAGTTTTTAGGGCATGTTTGGTAGACTGTAATAGGTACTGTAATGTAATAATTATTCCTATAGTTTAGTTATTCTTTAGTTCGGTTATGTTTTTATTACAAGTAATAGTCATTTCTTATGAATAGCTATTCTTCAAAATAAGGAATAACTATTCCTTTTTAAAAGGTTGTATTAATTATTCCTTAGTAAGTGCAATAATTTCAAAACTTAATATATTTCCAAATAAACAAACTTTCCATATACATCTAACAATTATAAAAATAAAAAAATCATAAAAAAATAACACATATCTCTCTTAAATTTAAAAATAACAATTTTTAAGGAGATATAATTGTATGAGTAAGATATTTCCTAAAATAAATGTTTAGTTTCATTCTTTTTTCTTTTTTTTTTTGAGATAGAATTTCAACTTATGGTGTCCGCTCCTGATGATAGCTCTTTATCATCAAACCAAGACACCAATTAGTTTTTGGTGTAGGTGGGGATTGAACCCCAGATCTCTTATTCAACCATCAGAGACTTTACCAGTTGAGTTAACTGGAACCCACATGTTAAGTTTCATTCTAATATTATAACTCACAACCAAACTAATGAATATGTTTAGTTATTATATTACAACACATTTTATTCCTAGTAATAAAGATTTCAATTCCTGTTGTAATCCCCATTCAGTATACCAAACGTATCCTTAGTGTTTGAACACTGAAAACTGTGGGCTAAAAAAAACACAACGCGTTTGGTAGGAGTATTTTTAATCAGAGTGTTTGAGTTACGTTACCCATTTTAGAGTGTTTAAACACTGTATTTAGAAAACTCCTCTTATCAGTTTTCAGTTTTCAAAAACGTTGCTCAATAGCACTTTTGTAAATATGTTGAAAACCATGGGGCCCACTTGATTAGACAAAACAGAAACTAACTTCTCTCTCCTCAAATAAAAAAATATTAAATGGTATTGTGCTTGTCAGCTTTTTGAAAATAAAACACACACATACCAAACACATAATTATGTTTTTTCATATACTGAAACATGTTATTTGAAACATGGTACCAAACACATTTCTTACTTTATGAATACTATAAACACGTGTATCAACAACACTTTTCAAACCACAATTTTAACATCATTTTAAACAACGATATTAGAAATCTCCAATGATATTAGAAGTTGTGAATAAAGACTAGGTAGTCATTTAAGACTTTAAGAGCGCTAGCATTCAAGGATGTAAAACAAAACCTATTTTGCATCCTCAAGCACCACTTTATCTTTTTTACCAACTTATTTTACAATAACTCCTACATCTCAGTTCTTATTTTTACATCCAACCGAATAAAATAATATAAATTTCCTAATAAAATAAATATAAAACTAACCTATCTCTCTTCTCTCCCATCTTCTTTCTCTTCCTCTTTGTCTCTCTCTCTTTCTCAACTACCAATCACACAAACCCAAACCAGAACAACCCCTCCACTGCCCACCACCACCACCATTTATTTATTGTTTCTCTCTCTTCCCCTCCAACTCTGTCTCTCTTCCTCTTTGTTACTAACTCTTACTCTAAAACAAACCAAACAAAGCAACATCTAGCAAACCCACACCCAAATCGGCAAGCAACCCACCACCGTTGAGCAATCCAAAACCTAAACAACTAGCCGTCGCCGCTGCCGCCACCGCAAACAAAACCCAAAACCCCTAGCAACCCGAAACTCAAACAAACCTCAGTAGCAACCGATTCAAGCCAACCCAGCAATAATTGATTCAAACCAACCTAGCAGCAATCGATTCAAACAAACTTAGTAGCAACCAATTCAAACCACCTATTCAAACAAACAAACCTATCCACCTATTCAAACACACAAACAAACCCATCCACCGATTCAAACCACCTATTCAAACAAACAAATTCATCCACCGATTCAAACAAACAACCCATCCACTGATTCAAACAAAACCATCCATCGATTCTGAAAGCTCAACTAGTGTGAAACACTATAACTTGTTTAGATCCCCAATTTTAATTACGGCTTGATTAATTTTAAGCTTAACACACTTGATGTGAAATATATGTGATTAGCAAATTAATTAATCGAAGCACTCAACAATTGCATCGATGAACAAATAAGTGTAATGCTAAAATGGAAAGGGTAATGGGTAAAAGAATAGCAAACACAAGATAACATCAAGACATGTTATCAAAGAGAAAATTGAAGAACTCGGCGAAAAACCTCTTTGCGACCCTCCAAGTCGAAATGATCCACTAGTGAATAAGTCGGAGTACAAGAATACCAAAAAAACCCTCCAAGCCTAATCTACCTAAAGCACTTGAGCCCTCAAAGCTCTAGCTACCAATGGACTTCTCGAAGTTTGATCTTCACTAGTTATTCGAATCCCGCAATACCGCCCGATTGCATTCGCCAAGCCTCACCTTCTTATTTTAGTAAATACTCGATGCTTCCCAAGCTCCAAAACACTCTCTACACTCTGAATAGGTGTAGGTTGTGTTTGGGTACAAATCTCCTCTCACGGTATAACAATAGGAGAGGGGAGGAGAAGAGACTGCAAGGATTTCTCTCTTGAGGATGTGTAGCTCTCTCTAACAAGGTGGGTGTGTTGTAGAAAACTTTCTAGGGTTTTCTTTTGAATAGGCTCCTTACAATTTTGTGGGTAATGAGGGTATATATAGTATGAGTGAAAGATACAAGAGTCACACTTAAAATCATCCAAACATGGAGTTCACGGGTCACTCGTGGGTTAGCCAAGTCGCGAAATGACTCGCAAAATATAACCTGGGACTTGACTCTTCAACTTCCAGCATGCGCTTCTTATGTGACCTTTCGCAAGTCGTTCACTCGCGAGTCAGTCGTAAGCAAGTTACGAACTTCACTGTCTTGAGAAATCTTCACCAACTAAATACTAAACTCATTACAAATCAATCCCACAAAAATACAAGAAAATAAGTTAATGCAATTACAACAGTTTTTGTCATGGAATAAATCCAACATAAATGTTATGTGAAAAACCATGATTTAACAATCTCTCCTTTTGGCTATTCCATAACAAAACACCTTA
Organism: Notholithocarpus densiflorus; assembly: GCA_030021035.2. Taxonomy (NCBI): domain Eukaryota; kingdom Viridiplantae; phylum Streptophyta; class Magnoliopsida; order Fagales; family Fagaceae; genus Notholithocarpus; species Notholithocarpus densiflorus. Next base: position 261,342 of record JARYZH020000352.1, read on the forward strand.
TAACAGACTCTAAAATTAAACGTGAGTTTGGAAACAATGACAAAACTCACTCACACCTAAATCTAAAACCTGTGACGAACTTGGAACATATATACCTATAACCCGAAACATTTGCACAAAACACATTAAACCCTCAATGTAAAGCAAGTAATAAAAGGACAAGTAAAATGTAACAATAAATCACAATCAAGTAAACATGATGTGAAACATATGAGCAATTTGATCAAACACCAAACAGTCATATGGAAATGACTACAATGATCACTTAGCAAAACAAATGATCATCCGAATATGCAATCAATAAAGCACAAGGCAAAAGGAGTGTATGCATGTCCAACACATAAATACAATGTGATGAGAACAACAAAGCATAGATACTAAACATAACTCAAAGCACCATAAACATAAACTAGAAAACAAACAAAGAGTAAAACAAAACAAAACAAAACATGGTTTTCTTGATAAAAGGATGTTTTCTCCCCTTTGGTATATGCATCTCCCCTATAAAATTTCTCCCCTTACGAATGTGCATAAGAATCATATAGAAATGACTATACTCTCCTGTATACTCTCTAATATACTCTTCCACTCTTTGGCACGAATAGACAAAGGGGCCAAGAAGAAAGAGGGAAAGAAAGAAGATATGAACAAGGATAATGATGCATAAGGGATACAAGATGAATGAGTGAAGCTTAAAACAAAAGACAAAACACCTTAAAAACACAATGCTACAAAGCATAAGGTAAACATGACATGCTAAGGATGAGGAAACAAGATATAGACCAAGGCATGGCAAGGGTAGCAAAGGTGTGTGCATGAGGTGACTATGTGCAATGCATGAACAAGGCATGAGAAATGCACATGTGAGGCAAGGTGTGTAAAATACACAACCAATAAACCATTAAATCTCCACTCCTGAAACCCAGCCACCACCAATTTAATCCAACCAAAAATGTGTCGACAAGAAAAGATATATTAGAGAGAAAAAAAGAGAATAGAGAGAAGATGGAGAAATGGAGAAGAGAGAAATAGGGAGAGCAGAGGGAGAAACGGAGAAAGTGAAATAGAGAGAAGAGGGAGACTCGGTGAAGAGTGAAGACAGAGAAGAGGGAGAGTCAAATGAGAGAGAGAAGCGGGAGAGTTAATAAAATATTAGTTTTTAAGTTTACATTTTGTGAACAGTGAGGTTGCATATATGCAACCTTACTGTAGTAAGGATGGAAAAAATTTTGGGTTTAAAAAACCAGATGGAACATAATTTTAAGGGTTTAGGAGGTAAAATAGCAACGGGGGGATTTTTACACCCTCAAATGCTAATGCTCTAACAATATTATTAAAAATTCATAATTGTTAATTCAATCTAATTTTGAATTTGATCCTACTTCAATTTAGGCTTTTCGTTAGTGGCTGTCCAATTAAATTGCGCCGTTAGACACTCCAACAGACCAAAACAATATAATTATGATATTTTTGGATATTTAAAATTAACAATAAAGCTTTAATTGATTTCAACATTGAGTAAAATTGATCAATAAAACATAAATCATGTTATCTTTTACAAGGATAATTAAATTCAAAATTGATAGGGGTATTTTCGGTAGAGGATTAAAACTCCCAGAAGCGTCATTCTAGGGTGACAATGGCGCCTGCATACCCGTCAACTCCACGTAAACCAACGGGAGTCCTAGGCCGACGCCCTGACCACTTGATAACCCTTTGAATTGGGCCCGACGGAAACCCTCAATGAAGCTGACGGGAAGCCCCTCAGGAGCCAACGGGGAGGGGTAACTAACGGGTCCACCGTGGCCTGGCTTGGTCCCCACGCATGCCTATACATGGAAATGCCTTGCGCAACACACCAAATAAAACCCAGTACACACCCATATCTCCCTTATATGGAAAGAGACCCTGAAATCTTGGAAACCTTATACGCCAAGCCCTCTCTGCAAGGAAAGATCTCTACATTCAAGGAATTCCAATTCACCACTCACCGCTATATAAACACTAGACCTCCTCTTCTCTCAAGTACGCAAAAAACCCTAGCTCTCTCACTATAGAGTTCTTAGAGATTTCTCATTCACTAACTTGATCTTCGGAGGGTTCTTGGCCGGTACCACACCAGTGCCTTCTGTTTGGTCCATTTGTTCTTGTTTCACAGGTACCCATTGGAGCGCTTTGGAACTTACAACTCACTGACGATTTCAGAGCATCATAAAAAATAATCATGTGTTTGAATTCAATTAAAAAATCTAATGTATCGTATCTAGGATATATTGACTAATGACCTGTTTGTCTTGAAGTAAAAAATTTACATGTAAAAATTTTCAATAAATATTTTCAAGTGTTTATGACAAACAAAGTTTTTCAATCAAACACCAAAATTCACCACTGGAGTAATTGATGACTTGATGCCAGTGGTCCAATGACCAAAAATGTCGTTTCTACCACCATTACTTGCGGTCTGGTCATTATAATATTATATAAAAAAAAATCGAGCTTATACAAAAAAATTATTATATTTTGAACTTAACTTGTTTAATAGTTTAACCAAAAATTGAATTCTACCTTAACTTATTTACCAGATAAATAAGTTTAAATGAACTTGTTTAATACAAATTGAATTTTTTTTTAAATATCTGTTGTAGTGTAACGAATTAGTACACCCCAGTCCAAAGCACGCAAGACCCGGGCCCAATAAGTCCACTGCAATATGTATTTGTAGAGAGTGGGCTTAAGCTCTCCAATATGTTCAATAAATAAATAAATATATATATTTATAGAATAATATTTTAATGGGCTCTATACTGACTTTAGATTTCTTATACTGCACACCTAGTTCTACGGCACACTACTTGTATTGCACTCATATACCATATTTATGAAAGAAATTTTTTTGTATGCATTTGGTATTTTGGTCATTTTTTGGGTTTCGGGGGTATTTTGGTAATTTTTTGGGTTTCGGGGGGTATTTTGGTCATTTTTAGGTTTTTGGGGTATTTTGGTCATTTTTTGGGTTTTGAGGGTAGTTTAGTCATTTTTTGGGTTTCAGGGGTATTTTGGTATTTTTTGAGTTTCGAGGGTATTTTGGTCATTTTTTGGGTTTTGGAGGTATTTTGGTCATTTTTTGGGTTTTGGAAGTATTTTGGTCATTTTTAGGTTTTGGGGGTATTTTGGTCATTTTTTGGGTTTCAGGGGTATTTTGGTTATTTTTAGATTTCGAGGGTATTTTGGTCATTTTTTGGGTTTCTAGATTTCGAGGGTATTTTGGTCATTTTTTGGGTTTCGGCGGTATTTTGGTCATTTTTTAGGTTTCGAGGATATTTTGGTATTTTTTGAGTTTCAAAGGTATTTTGGTCATTTTTTGGGTTTTGGGGGTATTTTTGTCATTTTTAAGTTTTGGGAGTATTTTGGTAATTTTTTGGGTTTTGTGGGTATTTTGGTCATTTTTTGGGCTTCAAGGGGTATTTAAGGGTATTTTGGTAATTTTGGAGGTTAAGAGGGTATTCAAGTAGTTTTAGAGGTATTTGGGTCATTTTGGGTTAAATGGGTGGGTTACTAATTAAATGGGTTGTGTTGGTAATGGATAATTAATTTAATATAAACGGGTCATAAATGGATTAATGGATAATTACACAACCAACCCATTTATGACCCAACCCACCCATTTGCCACCCCTAACTTGTGAGTGGGACCAACGGTCATTAGTTAGAGGTTGCAAACAAGACAGGATGGCTAGTTAACCAGGAGACGTTGATCATATTGATTTCAAAAGCTTTCTGGAATCAACTATTAGATAGGGTGCAGTTGTAGCTTATCACTTGCATGGACTGCTATGGAGTGTTCATATGAAACGGTTCTTAATTATCCTGATACTAGTTGGGTATTGTTAATTTGTATTTCTTACCTTTTCTCGTGATGATGTTCATAGGGTAGTTGATTTTATAGCATCACCTGTAACCCTGACCAGTTTCATTTTGAAAGGTTGTAACTGAAAATAAGCAGCAGAACCACTAGCTTGAGGGGCTGCTGCTACTTTGGCATCATTGCTACAGGTCAGTTTTCCTGCAGTGTATTGTTGTTGAGAACTTGTGGAGATGTAACCCTTAAATGCACTTCTTTTTAAACTCAAAATCGTTATAATCTATAAGAAAAAAAAAACATGGTGTAATGTATGGCATGCAGGTCATTCCAAAATCTTGAAACAAATGAAAATTTGGATATTGTTTGCTTCTCGTTTTTTAATGGAATGCATTCTGGTTGCATCTTTGCTTATTTTGAATTGGTATTACCTTAGGCAGAGAATTTTAGATTGAATGATGGTATCAGCATTGGTGAAGTTTTTTAATAAGATTAGGGATATTTAGAATTATGTAGTATTAGGTAAGGCTGAATTTATAGCCTTTTACTTGTATAGTCATGTTATATACATTCATATCAAGATGGTTTTCAACCACCTAGGTACCATTAGGATGTCATTTATCTGTTTTCATGACCCTTTTGGCACATGGAAGGCTTTGCCAATGAACTTCTAGCTCAACTGGCATCTCCTCTCCTTGTAAGTTTAGGTGGGGGGTGAGGAATTGGCTTCAAGACCAATCGGCTGCGTGTGTAACTTGCTAATAAAAAAATGTTGGATGATTTCAGGTTCAAAGGTATGTATATAAATGATCAAAATATTGTTTTCATTAGTAATTTGCACACACCTAGTGGGTATTGACTCATGACCACACCCTCCACACCATTCTTCATGGAGGAAGTACCATTGGAACTAGAGCTCATATATTAATAGTCAATTATACAGAAAAATTCTGTTTGAAGTGGGATTCAAGTTGAAAAGTTGGAGTTCAATCCTGACAAATAAGCGGCAGAAATGTAAGAAAGCAGCCCCCCCACCCAAAAAAAAAAAAAAAACCAGCAGGAAAAAAAGCTGCGGATACAAGGTGTAGCTAAATATTCTGGGATAGTTTTCAACTTAGCATTCTCTCAGCCTATTATTTTGAGAAAAAAATTTACTATGTTCCGTGCTTTATGCTTCCTTCTTGAAAATAATATTTTATCAATTACAATGAATGATGTAAATGTGAGGTAATCATGCGCTTCAAACAAGTGCCATGTTTGTGCAACTAGGTGTGGACAGCACGCAGTTTGAGGTTCTCTCTCTTTTGATAGTATGCAGTCTGGGACACTCAGGCCGTTTTGTTAGTTTTATTTGTCTAAGAAGAAAGTCCTTAGACACAAAAGTGTGACTGATTGTTAATGTTAGGTAAAAAATGTGATGTTAATGGTAAGTCTAGATAACAGCCGGTAAAAACTTGTTAACTCAAATGTTGTGAAAATTATTGTGAATTTTTGTGTGTATGTAGTAGCATTGCTCTTGTCTAAGTTCGTTAAAGTCTATTCGATTTTGTTTTCCTCACTACATGGATGATAACAATAGCGTCACAAAAAGCAAAAAATTTAGAAAAAAATTTCATTACTATAGATGTGTTAAGTAGTTAATAAGTACTAAAGTAGCGTTAGTGATAGGATAAAAACTTGCCAACTCAACTACGCTAAAAAATATTGTGAAAATTGTTGTATGTAATAATATCTTTTTTAGGCAATTCTAGTAGTATCTCATGATGAAGTTTATACTATTTCGTCATGATTTTACAGAAGTTCGGTTGCCAATGGTTTTGTGAATCTAATATATTATTGCCAGTAGTTTAGTAAATCTAACATATTTTTTTATAGGAAGGTAGTGGCGGAAAGGTATATGAGATTTGAACCAAAGTCATGAGACACCATAAAAGATGTCATTATCACTCTTAAACTATCATTTGTACCCATAAATTTCATATTTTAGCATGGATGAAACCATGCGCTGGAAGAGTATCCCAAGTTTATGCCCAATAAGAGGACCAAGGATATTAGGCCATTCATTTTGTAGCCAAACGAGATTACAATTGCGATTATATATCTGCCAATAGTCTGAATATATGTCCCCTTCACAATTGTGCTATAACTACACCAATAGGGAAATTAGGCTTCCTCACAAATAACCAACGTCCTTTTGTAGGTAGCATAATTTGATGAAAATAACTAGATTCTAGTAATATGAGGCATTGTGGAAGGGCCACAACATTGACTTGTTTGTCAATTTTCGAAAATGAGAATTTGTTCACTTATTTATCAAGGATTCAAATTATAAAAAGTTACACAGATCAAAGACTAGCATGCTTAGATACTGGCAAATATATAGTGTGTAAATTACGCTTGGCATACATGTAATATGTTGGAGATCTAACAGTGTTAAAAGGGACCTCATAATCTCATAGCTTCAAAATAATTGAAGACGAAGTATGATCATAATATAATTATTACAAACCAAAAAGGAGGTTACAGTGAACATCTATTTATCAACTTGGTTGAGCTTGCCAAGACCATTGCAGCGAGCACACACGATTTGAGCTTGGTCCTTCCGTGCTGCATTTGCCCTCAAGGTCACCCCTGACTTCCTAACAAAACCCGCTCCATCGCATTCTGGACACCTGTGATGAGCATTGGCAAGCAAACACAAAATGAAAATAAAACAAACAAACAAATCATCCCACACAAAAACAGTAAACTGTAAACTACATAAAATAGGAGCAGCTTAGCAAAGCCCAGCAGAGTGGTAGGTTAGGTTGTTCAACATTGGCTTTACTCTTAAAAACATATTATCTTAGTTTTGCTTTCATCTTTATTGTTTTTGAGCAACAAGTATCTTAATGGCAATTTTTATGAAATCAATTCAAAAACTAACATCATAAGAGAAAAGGGCAAAAACCAAAACAATGAGGGCAAACCTTGTAGCTAAACTATGCGATTTCTGATGTTTGTAACAGATACATTCAGAGATCAAATTTTTATTCTCGACTATCGAATTATATAAAAATTAAAAATAAAAAAAATAAAAAAATAAAAATAAAGCAATGAGATGGAAAAATGTAATTACAAGTCCTTGCGAGAAAATAGGAGAGGGAAGGCAGTTCCAAGGAGGGCCACTGCAGCAGCGCCGGCAATAAGGTAGGTGTTGCCATTAGCGGATACATCTCCAACAGCCGCAACCACAGTTGAAGATCTTCTCTTTATAATTATCTCATTCTTGTTCTTCCATGGAATGACTGTTGAACCAGCTACTGATGATGGTGCATGAAGGGGACTAGCTGCAAATGCTGATGGCGATGGCCTGTGTGTAAAGATGGCCTGAAGAGGAGCTATTGATGCCATGGTGTTAGATGTTCTTTGTACAGTTGAATGGGCCGCGGAGATTCAGTGTTTGAGTCGTTGGATGTTAAGCTGACACGCTTCCATGTTTTATATCATTCAGGGCTTCGCCTATCGCTATGTGCTAATACCGCTATGCGTTAATACTTTGGATAAGGCCACGTCAGAAGTCAAGATTGTTGTGGTTTTTTGGATAAGGCTGGGTGCCTGGGAGGTCGGGGGTCCCAACTCCCAACTCATCCCAAAGCCTACAAAACGGTCCCAAGCAAAACTAACAAAACTTCCAATGCATGATTTATGAGTGAAAAATGAAAAAGAAAAAAAAAATTCCTTGACTCTGGGTCTTGGGGGTGATTTCGCGTAGGAGAAAGGAGGAAAAAAGAGCTTGATTTTACATTTTGTGAAGCCTATAAAAAGAATTCAAGCTAGAGCAGGCAAAAAAGCCTCTTGATCTGTCTGACCCGACTAAACTCATGCGGGTTCATTAAGTGAGGCAGGGCTGGTTAGGTGAATTAGGTAATTTAACAAGTTAGGTTGAATAGCGGGTTGAGATATTTCTAACCCGCCACAATCCGACCCACCCTCCTCTCTCTCTCTCTCTCTCTCTACACACACACTTTGTTATGTCACAAAACTCCACCTCACATATGCTCCCTTTTTATTTCTCTCATCTCTTTCTCTTTCTTTTTTTATTTTATTTTTTTATTTTCACAATTCTCTTCCCTAATAAACTCTAACCACCCTCTCTAAGATTTTGTTATTATTCTTACTCTATATACACATATAATTTCAGATTTTGGGATATTTTTCTTTTTAGTGTGATAAAATTTTAGTAATTCTAATAAAAACTATGTAGTATTTGTAATTATTTTTAATAAAAAAATGCAAATTTTTTCCTTTTTTCTTTGTAAAAATTTGAGGGATCAAACAATAATCCAATTTAATTGAAATAATTTACGTTACTCAATTGAATTTGCCAATCCGCCGAGTTGAAACCATTAAGATTTTCAACTGACCCACCAAATTTATAGATTAGTGGGTCGATGACGGATTAGAATTTTCCTGAGCTACTATTGGAACTTGCCCAACCTAACACGTTGTTAGGAGCTTTATTTGTTGTTGATGATAGCATAAGGAAGGATGGTGTTTGGGTACCATTAGGCCAGTCACATAGCTTTATGTCTCCTCAACACATTGATGGTTCCTTATGCTAGATTCGTAATGCTCCTAAGGTCTTTTTAAGGGGGACATGTCTGGTCCCCTTACTCAAGTTGGATCGATGAGTAGTGCAAGGGAGCAGCTTGTGGAGGCACCTTGCTTCACATGATGCCCCAAGGCCATGGTAGAGTAAGGCCATGGTGGCCAGAGTTAGTTTCAAGATGGGTGGCAGCAGGTGGTGTCAACCCTTGAGTGATGGTGCATGGTAATGGTGGCTTGATGGCTGGTTGCTTGTGTGTGGGCTTGGTGGCTTGTGTGCAAGGCAGGGTTGGGTAGCCATGACGATGTGTATCGACACCCGGGCCTTGAACGGCTAGAAAACCGTCGGGCCTTCGTTCGACCACCCGTCATGGCGACTCTCCCACGCGCAGGGCCCTTTAGAGGCCCCTCTCGATAATTGTGTGGTTCATGCGAAGCTTCGGGTGCTCTCTTTCTCGAGGGAGGAAGGTAGGTTTACCTTTGGAGGTGTGGTAGGAATCTTGGCCAAATTTTAGGTGATTACCAAAGGTAAGTGAAGTCACCACCAATCATTGGGTTTTTCTAAGGTGTGATTGGTCACCTGTTTCTAGTTGATTTTATTACCAATCCAAGACTAAGAAAAAGAGCATTTTTCCTAATCTAATGTGGATGGCAAAAAATCTTGATTCTTGACTTCGGAAGTTTGGTTACATGTGGGAAAGGTGTTAGGCACCCCACAACGCCTATCCAAGGACAGTCATTTGTTTCGATAAAACCTTAATTTTCGGAGATTGGCAGTAAAAAATATGATTTTGGCATTGGCTTTTGGGGCTTTGCATGCATGGGAGGTTTTGAGGTTTGGCTTTTGAATGGGTGTGGTCCCAATCTATGCTTTCTTAAGGCATTCGGGCAAAGTACTAGATTTCCACGGCGAAAATCTAGCGATATGTCACCTTACTTTCGCGGCGGAAATTAGGCATTGCTTTACCTTAGGTGACATGGACTGTGACAATCACACTGGAAAGGGTGAGCAGGTATATATATACATACATCATGCACAATGCAAGCACACAGAGCAAGAAAGTAAATGCCTACATCCCTAGAGCATTGCCTAAAATATAGGAGCAAGAAAGTAAACAGGGGTCACCATACTCTAGAGATGAGGACGAATGGTACATGGCATGATATACCTAATACAACCCATCTAAGAGAGAAATGAGGGAGGAAGGAAGGGGGTTTAAAAGAGTACATAACCAAATGGGAGAGGCTAAACCCCTAAATCTACTGAACATGGCCGCTTGGCTTATATCGACATGCTTGCATCCTCACCCTTTTTTCGTGCGCCTGGGAAACCGTGCCCTAGCTCCATGCGTCCTCGCTACATGTGTGTAAATGCAAAGGCAAGAACAAGAAACCAGTAGACAAGCAATGGAAAGAAAGAGATGCGTAGATAATGTGCAAAGGGTACAAAGCAAACAAGCAAGATAGATAAGGCAAACAAAGCATATGGCGGGAGACATGATAAGCAAAGATAAGCAGACAAACAAGAAGGTAAGCAAGCAAAAGGGTCAACAAAAGGTGGTGTCCACGGGGGACAAACGTAAGTTTGGATCAGGTGTCCATATCTTCATTGTGTTGAAGTATGGATGACACACTAGCAAGCAAGACTCATGCATAAACATGTAAGCAAGCATGTAAAGATGCGTAGAAAGCCAACGGGTGGCACGAACAAGCAAGGCAAGCATATCATCGCATGGAGCAGAAAAGGGAAGGGTATGCATGAAGCAACCCGGCATCTGGAGACGCATCCCAAGTGGTTACACCCAAACAAGGCCTCATGGGCGTCGGATGTAACCAAACAAGATTAAGCCTGCGGAGGGCGTCAAGCATGGCAAAGCCTAGGACAAGAAAAGCTAACACAAGCATAAAGCATAGAAGTAAGCAAGCATAGACATGCAAATAGGATGGTCCAAACCTTTTGATGTGGGCATTGGTGTATGGACGATGACAAAGACCATAAGGTCTAGATCGAGTCCGAACCAATAGGCCAAAACACAAGAAGATGCGATAAAAGGAACAAAAGGGCTACAATAGCACATGGCATGACAAACAAAGCCTAGGCCTAAACATATAAACATGGCAAGAAGCATGCAAGCATATTGATCTAACATGGGAAATAACATAGAGAATATAGAGAAGAAAACCTAAGCACACAAGCATGTGAAAACATAGATCTAGACATATAGGCATAGAAACATGCATGTAAACATGTAGATCTAAGCAAGGCATGGCCAAAAATGTGATATCAAGCATGTAACCATGTAGATCTAAACAACAATACAAGGAAAAGATAGATCTAAGCATGAAAACATGGCATAAGGCATGAAAACATGTAGATCTAAACATATAAGCATGTAAGGATGTAGATCTAAGCATGTGAAAAAAGAATCCAAACACATAAACATGTGAAGACAAGGATCTAAGCATATAGACATGTAAACATAGGCATAAACACATGGATCTAGACATGTGCGCATGGCATAAAGCATAAAAGCAAGCATAAGGACCAATAAATCTAGGCACAAGCCTAGAGATAGGCATATAGACTAACATAGAACATGTAAATCAAGCCATAAACATGGAAAGCATGGAAACTTGTAGATCCAGACACAAGCACCACATGGAAAAGGTAGATCCAAGCATAAAACATGGCATAAGGCATAAAAAGCAAGGAGATTTAAGCTAGAAGCACAAATAAAGCAAGAAACATAAATAAAGCAAGAAACATGCTAAAGAAAGCAATAAATCATGTTATTCAAGCAAAAAGAAAGGATAAAAAGCTTGATGAAGCTTTATAGGAAAAGGGGTATGGATTGTAGCCAACAAGCTACATCCATACCCCTATACCTTAAATCCAAGGTATAGAACCAAGGAGAGGAAAATAGAGGGTATGAACACTACCTTGTATTTTTTGAGAAGAGAGAAGAATCAAGAAATTTTGATGTGTTTTTGTGTTTTTTAAGAGAGAAATATGGTAAGAAAAGAGAGAAAAAAAATGCCTATAAAGATGCCCAAACAGCTTCCAAAACGTCTCCCCTTCCATCTGAGCTGCCTGGAGCCTTTTATAGGCCCTGGCGCGCTTTTTGGGGCCCGGCGTACCTTGTAGGTGCGCCGACAGCCCTTGTTGGTGCGCTAGGTCAGGCCCGACTGACGTCAGCAATTTTGTCCTTATGCACTTTTTCAGTTTTGACTTCGAACGTGCATTTGGAGATCTTCTCGGACTCGGATTGAGACAATCTTGGTGTCCCTGAAAAGCTATGGATGTATAGTTTTCAGAAAGCTAAAGAAATTAAAATTCCAAAAGCTGTTTCAAAAGATATGACCTAGGGAAGCGTGCTGACGCACTTTTCACAGTTTTCTCAATATCTCAACTGTTTTAACTCCGATTTCGACCCATGAATAGTCGTTGGAATGAGAATTTGATTATCTTCACAATGGCATTAGTCTCAACCTGTTTTTATGATCGGATCAAGATTAGGGTTTCTGGGGCCCATCGGGAGTCAACTCCTAGTCAAACTTAGTCAAAGTTGCTAAAAATATCCAAGGAGCTCGGGTTTGATATAAAACTATGAAAAATGTTGTTTTGTGAGGATTTTGACCTTCAGTCAACCCAGGGTTGACCAGGGGCATTTTGGTCATTTTGGCTGAAAAAGGCACTTTGAGTGCTCCAGTGTTCGATCGGGTTGCGCCACGCCATTATATATGTTCTCGTGACCCCATAGAGAGAAAATGATATTTTTGGGTTTTCCAGGGTTCGGCACACGAATCGAGGAAAATCGGAGAGAAAACTTGGGTGAAAATGAATAGTCAAGTCAAAATAATATAGTTGCCAATCCCTCCCCCCACCCCCCCACCCCACTGACTATCATTTTTATCCTATTCCAACCATTTTTTTAGAAAATTCACCCAAATTACATCTTTAACCATCTCATTTTTATTCTCAACCAAACAAAGAAAATATAAAGATTGAACTCCATACTCCATTGACATGGTTTTAAAAATGGTACGGTCAAAAAACTGTTTTTGCTCTTGGTTCTTAGTTTTGGTCGGTTTTAGAGGTTTTTATCGAACTGAATTGGTGCCCGATTTCTATTGAACCGGTACAATTGGCTGGTCTAGTTTGGTTTTTAAAACTATACTCCACTTTTGAATTGCCTATAGTCTCTCCAAACTTCCAATCACAAATCTAATTTCACTAATAAATTTATTTTGTGTACTCCACCCATTTTCAACACCAAATAATCAAAACAATTGATACTCTATTCTAAAAGAAGGGGGAAATGTCACTTATTCTTATCATTTTGGGGGTTGAATGTTATTTCTTAAAAATCAAGAACAGGAAATATAATTTCACTATACTCGAAAGTGTCAATGTAATTTTTTCAAATAAATTGGAGTTTTGATGATTTTATATTAATAAAATACTTATGAATTTAAAATTTCATCTTAGTTTCGATATTATGTAACGTGATTCTAATCTATTCATGAATTTTATCAATAAAAGAAACTTCACTTTTCATATTTTATTCAAATCATTTTAAAATGAAAAAGAAAATCCAATTTCTTTATTTTCAAATGGTGCACGATAAATGATTGATTGATTGATTAGGGTAACAGAATTACCTGAAACCAGCAATAATAATAGTCATCACCTAATGAAGCTCTCAAGCCATCCACAAACTTTATGGTTGGGTTCCTGGGAAAAAATGGCACGCTCAAGTTGACCACAGCTTTCACTCGGTCTGGCCTGAACCAGCAAAAGTGCCAGGCCATCTTAGCTCCAAGGTCATGACCCACCAAGAAGACCTACCTGGTCGATACCCAAATGGTCAAGCAGGCCAATAAGGTCACCGACAATGTGGAAGGAGGTGTAGGAGGAGGCAGAGGGCGGGACATCAGTGTCTCCATATCCGCGGAGGTCGGGGGCGATGCAGCGGTAGCCATAGGAGGATAGGAAGAGAAGCTGGTGGCGCCATGAGTACCAGAGCTCAGGAAAGCCGTGGAGGAAGAGTATGAGTGGGCCTGTCCCTATTGACGCTACGTGCATGTTTATGCCATTTGTGGATACTGTTGTGTGCTCTATCTTCTCCATCTTTTGATATCTGAGTACTCAGTGTGTCTTTGTTATTCTTCTTGGTCTTGGTTTCATGGTCAGGGTCTCTGCTATATACTAATAAAAAGTGCGGGGCCTGCGGCATTACTTTGATTTCGAAGGTGACGTGATGTTTGAGACATTGTATACAGAGGCGGCTCAACTCATTTGGACGACTAAGGCGATATTTGTAAACGAGGCTCTTTGTTATCGGTTTTTTTTATAAGTATTTTTTGTTATCATTTAAATAATATTTAATAAGTATTTAATATTATATATATATTTTTTTTATAACAAAATGTGTTTTTTTTTTTGGTAATATGCTTTTTTTTTTGAAAAAAAAATGCTAAAGCTATAACAAATTTTATTATATATAAAAAAAAAAAAACTTACAAACAATGTAGCAATGATATGATTAGTGACAATTCAAGAAAATAATAAATAAGTATTTGAATGAATGATATTAGGGTATTATAAATTTTATAACATAAGGCTTATAAAGATATATCACCAATTACAAAAAAGTAAGTCAAAAATACATTTAATAAGTTGTTTATGTTCACAAATCGTATTAATTGTTACATCAATTTGTAAAGGTTTTGTCTCATCAAAAAAAAAAAAAAAATTGTAAAGGTTTTGAAGTAAAATTTATAATATTTTTAGTATTTTTCTATCTGAATTATTTTTAATAATTAACGACACATATTTGTAAAACTCACATATTTAAAGTTGTATTATCTCTAACATTACTCAATTCTTTGGAACTTCTTAAAAGTAGAAAAAAAATTGTAAAAACTATTTTTTTCCCTATATTTCTCCAAAAACAAATATATCAATTTTTGCCCAAAATTTGTGGCTTTTCTCTAATAGGGGGCCTAGGCGATGGCCTAATTGGCCTAGGCCTAGGGCCGGCCCTGATTGTATATAGTTGTTCACATCACATATGACAATAGGGGTTGGGCATTGCTTAACAATATTTGATTGGCAATTACAGTAGGCTAGAATGTTGTATAAGACAAATCTTGCCACCCAATGTATGTCTTATATCATAACAATATTTAAATTATCATAAAAAAATTGGTGTATCACAACAAAATTGGTGTATCATAAAAAGTGTATATAAAAATACTTTAAACTTAGCATGATAACCCTTACAAAACCATGATAATATCTATATATATTCTAATATCTTCCTTGCTGATATCGGCCCGAACTACCCACTAGGTCGTTGGTCTCTCTTTGAGTGTGCAAGAATGCTACTTGCTATTTGTTTATGGGGTTATGATCATGTGTGGAGAGATAAAGTGTATTGAGTTACATCCAATCTTTTGGACTTTTGATTGGCCATCTATATATATAGTTGGTTTAAGTGTTTAACCTAAGATCAAAATCTAAGGGTTCTGGGTCCTCTAATCTAGACTTCATCAAACTGTGTTTCAAACTAGAAATAAAAATTAGGAAAGATGTTAGGCATCTTACAATGTCTCCAAAATTATGGTAACCAATTTTGGGATTATCCATTTAAATGTTATGCGATGCAAGATAAATAAAGCATTAGACCCAATACTTAAATTACATCAATAAGGCATAGAAGAAAGTGAGTTACAGAGTAGGAGGAGATAGCTTTAGGGGGTGCATGCCAACAATAGGTAAGTTGCTCTCTCATTTCTCTTGTTGAAAGTATGTTCCGTTCTACTAAATGCGTGGATGGTAATTATGGAAGCTAATCAATTAAGGGTAGTAGAGACTAATGGAGAAGAAGACAAGTATATATTAAACTCTAGTTGTTGGCCCTTTGCTAAACAGGAAGTTCTAGTATTGTTGGGTGTATAAGAGACGACTTTAAGATACTTTATGAACAAACTTGTGGGAATGAGACTATTTGAAAGGTGAATAACGTTTGGTAATGGGTTAAGAGATTTGGTAGCGAAGAAATCAAAAAGAGGTTCTAATGAAACTTGCAAGAATATGGTAATGAGGAGATTTAAGAAGTTCCAATGAAACTTGTAGGAATATGATGATGAATAGATTAAAGAGGTTTCACAAAAATTTGTAAGAATATGATGAAGAGGTTAAGGAAAGCAAGAAAGTTCATGGATTCTGAATATGTTCAAAGTGAATTCTTATATTATTTGCTCTGATTTTGCATAGAGAAAAAGGCATGCGTATGAGATTTTCCAAGGAGGAGTTTTGGCTATGAGATTTCCTTTTTCTCTATTAATTTAGGAATTTGTTTGGAACCATATAATGATTGCTTTTTTGGTTATAATTGTCTAATTTTACTTGCTCCCTCCATTTAATGCAAATATGCCTTGCAAGGGTAATAGGATGAGGTGGACTATTTTGGATGAAAGTACAATTCTCGTAACAAATCTAAGATATACCAAATTGCACAAAGAAAATTAATGATTTTGAAAATTTGAAACTCCTTCGAGACATAATAATTTTTTTGCTCAAAAGTCTGAAGGAAGAATTTCAATGATGGCTCAAAAGTAACTCTACAATTATGAAAATTAATATGGGAAATTGGATTTGATGTTGCCATTATTGGCTTTTTGTTTGGACCATTAATTGGCTTATTGAATTGCTTTTAAAGTTGGATACCGATAGAAAAATGCACTGCTTGGTTTTTATTGGATGCCCAACTTACATTTTAGATTAGAAGTAAACTAAGCACCACAAACTATTACACAATTTATTTACCAATCGTGATGTGGCATGAGTGGTGAAGAAAAATAAAATGGTAAGTCCATGTATAAATAATAAACAATCGGGAGTGGTGAAGAAAAATAAAATGGTAAATCCATGTATAAATGATAAACAATCACTAACGATCTGTCACGTTAGAATTGTATCAAAAAGTTGTGAAATACTGAAATAGTTACAGTTCTTAGAACCAATTTGAAATACTGAAATAGTTATAGTTTCTAGAACCAATCTCTAGATTATGCACTGGTAGCCAAAGACTTTGTAGCTGAATTGACACATCCTCATGCACAAAGTGCTTGGGGGTCTAGGGGGGAAATGGTTCAAGTTGCGGAGTTAGCAGTATGTTGTAATTATTTTCTAAAAAAAAAAGGAGTTAGCAGTATGTTGTAATTATTTTCTAACCAAAAAAAAGATTATGCACTGGTAGATTATGCATTGGTTGGTTTTTATTGGTGGATGTTAAATGTCCCTCACGTTTTGTATTTTGAAATTTCAATAATGCTCTTTGAATTTGTTGAAACTCTAAATTCTTTTTGCTTTTGTTCTTTGCTCTTGTAGCTTTTGTAATGTTAAATTTCTATCGTGTTTTATATTTTGAAATTTCGCTAAATGCTCTTTGAACTTGTTGAAACTCTGCTTTGCTCTATGACTTATGTCAAATAAATGGAGGGATAATTTCATAACAGTCGTATTCATTTCCTCCAAATTATTTTTAGAGGATGTTGAAGAGACGAATTCTCTTTGGTTTTCCATCATATTTTTTTGTTTTAATTTTAAAAACCCTATTCAAATGGAAAAAGACCTCATTATAAGAAATTTATATTTTTGAGATATAAGAAAAAAAAAAAAAAAAAAATTGAGGAATTCAACAACCAAATAACAGAAAAATTGAGAAGCATATTATGCTTCTGTAAACAAAAAAAAAATCATGTTTTTATTTTATTTTATCTCTTTTCGAAGTATATATATAAATAGGAAAAAAATTATACAGTATACAACATGGCATGTAAAACATTGATATATTTTTTTGGTTATGCAAAAGGCCTGGCCAGCCGAGACAATCTAAAACATGTGGCAAGTAAAAGAGGGAAAAACAATTAATTCAATACGCCTATCCTGGAACAAATTGAAACACACAAATTACTAACCTCACCATTCAAAGTAAGAACAGATGTACACAACTTACTGATCTAACTGACATCATGGAACAAACACTTATTATTGAATATATAATTTACTAATTAAGCCACATATTAAAGACTATAGTGATTAAAATGACAATTAATTGCGTAGTCTCAACTCTCAAAAACAAAATTTGTCTTTTTTTTTTTTTTTGGGTTGGGGTGTTCATGATAATTGGAATTTGGAAGTACAAGCCACCAAGAGAAATCAAAACATGTTGATCAGGCATGGAGCTCAATTTTTCTGCCAAAGATAGCTCTTTTTGGAACTTGATCAGTCTTGTTTGGGTGGGTTCACGTAGCTCCCAATCCTTACCACGATCCCGTCAATATCACGCACATACCCAACTTTCTGACCCCATTCTTTTTTCTCTGGCTCGCTCACCGCCACTGCACCATTTTCCACAGCCCTCTGTTCCAAAAATCAACTGTTACATTACATTACAAAATATATGCATAGTTGGATTTCAATGCATGTCTCATCCGCCAGTGACTCAGCCATAAAAGATTTTAGCTATATATATATATATATACCTAAGGACCTGATTTTGATGAACATTCTTTTCCATAGGTACACGAACAAATACAAAATTGATCATATTATATAGTTTGTATCTCTTAAAAGATCAGTAATCAATCTGATTTTTGGTACACGGTTTGTTAGGGAACATGCCATGCAAATAGAATCTCATGAACCAAATTACAACCACTAGAGCTATAGTTTCATGCAAATCACACAAACTACTACCACAACAACCATGCATACCTTGTAGGCAGCATCAACATCTGGGTACGCAAAGCAAACCTCAATTGGCTGTCTCTCGCCTCTGGAACCAGGGGTCTGAACCCTACCGGTTAGATCATCGGTCTCATGTTGGTGCAGCGGAGTGAACGCTATTGTGGTCTGCCCACTTTCAAGCTCACCCCATCTACCAAAAAATTTAATCATCAACCAAACCCATTAACATATTTTTGATCATTAATCATTATATATATTAGCGGGGTTTAGATTAATTTGGCTCATACCTGTGTGATTCGTCTAAGCGACGAACATTGTGTGCGAAGCTTTGGCATAGAAAGCTACTGGTTGGCCCGTATTTCACATACACCACCGTGTAGGCAAATGCTACAGGCTAACGTTGGACGCCATTGATGTTGTTCTTTTACCTTTAATTTATGAATACAATAATATTGTTCCAACTGGCTGATATGAATATGATGGTACAAATTTGATGTTTGAGCGCTTCTTATTCTAGCATTTCTCGAAGCTTTTACATGGCAAGCGATTGTAGAAGGTGAAATTTACACGTGGACTCATGCATGTTCTGAGAAGGTCATTTGATGTCCACCTGGCATCAGTCTTCACTTGGTCCAAATAGAGCTCCAGATTTTTCCCATTTACATCCAAAATATGAAGAGACTCTAATAAAGATTTTTTTCCCATATACTAATCCTTTTTGCTTTTTAAGTTTTTGCTTGTTTGGATCTTACGTTTTGTTACCAAATCAAAGTTCTTTTATTTGAAATTAAATGTAGAGCAGATTTAGTTGATAACTTATTTGGCAAAGCCATTTTCTGTATGAAGTAAAAAGCTATCAAACTTCCCAAAAGAACATTAACAAAATAAACTAACCCAGTAGAATCTCTCTACATTTTAATCCTTATTAATATTATTTTATGTTTAAATTGTTAAACATATATAGAAAATAAAAGGTAGGTGCTCTATGTAAATCCATATCTATATTTAAAACTCATTTTCACATAAAATAAACCATATGAGATTTTTGTTAAATTAAAACCCAAAAGATTAAGTATTACATTTTTTTTTTTTGGATTGAAGTATTAATTAATTGCTTCCTACTATATATAATGTTGAAACGACTGAATACATAGATCTTTTGTCGCAAATACTACATTCGGAAGAAGTTTAGTTATAAAGTGGTTGTAACAAAATTCCTGGCTTTCTATAATAAAAGATTAATATTCTGCATATTTTGAAAATCTAACTATTAGATTGCATATTCTTTCTATTCTTATCTAGCATGTAATTTGTGCCGATCGGATATTATTCTTATATAATCATAAGGCATATTTTATCGTAATTTTAAGCTAGCTTGTAATTTAAATGATTTATCAATAATAGCTAGTAGTCTTTACTTTTAGAAATTTTGTGGCATAGAGGATATAAGAAAGAAAAAATTTAATTTAATGGTAGAGTTTGTCAAATTCACACATTTAATAAAAAATATTGAGTTGTAGTTTTATCTTCTGTGGAGTTTATGTAAACTTTATTTTTACGCTAATAAAGGAAATTTTGGTACTTTGCTTAGTCTATTTCTCTTCTTTTAAGACCAATTTTCGCCATATAAATTTTGATAAATAAATATTAAAACACTTTATTAGATTTCTAGACAGAAAATTCTTTGCTGTACTAAATTAACTATAGCTATTAACCATACGATCACTTCAATATTTTAGACCCCTTACCTCCATGTTCAGGTGGTCTGAAGCACCCCGTTCAAATGGGATTCTGGGCCATTATGGTGTTGTATAATGGAACAATAATACTAGTATAGATGATGAAGGTTTTATTTTTCAGAACATGAACACTTTGATTTTTTTTTCAGAAGTCACAAAATGCCATTAGTAAGAGTTATTTGAATGGAAGATGTTGGTTATATTATAGCAGATATGGTTATGGTTACGTGGAGAAACAGTGGTTCTGGAAGAAGATAGCGCAAGCAAAAGCTGATAAAACCAGTATGTGTGTCAGTGTGTACGTGAAGAGTGTGAGGAAGAATGAATGTAAAGCAATCCCTGTTTGCTAACGAAGCTTTTAAATGTAATTGGCTTGAGGAATTGTCTGGGTGTTTGGAAATTATACCTCTATATCTATATGATGAAGAGAATGTACAATATGCAACTTATTTGGGTGTTGCTGAGACTTTTCACAGTATTGATATTTAATGAATAAATCTCTTGCTTGTGTGGTGAATTTTAGTTTGTCCAAAGAACCTCTATTTCCTTCTCTGTTGAGCCCTGCCTCCACACACCCATCTCAAAATAATATGAAATTATTTAAATTAAGAAAGGAAAAAACAGGCGTTTATAAATCTTTAAAAACACTGTATTTTTAACCTGATAAAGTAGTATCAAAAAATTTTCTATTGAACATAAAAACACCAAACTAGAAACCAATACATACACTGTTTAATCTGAAAGTACACCATATCGTAAATTTTGTTGGAAACTATTACTAGCACTAAGAAGATTGTCGAGTTCATGAAATAATACTAGCACTCCAGAAGGACCTCAGAACTCGGCGACAAATAAATTATATCTTCTTGTATTTGAAGTAGCCATGATTGAATTTTCTGCTTCTTCTGGAGAGAGTATGAAGTCAGTCTTCAAAATTGCTTACATCTTCCGATAAATCGGTGTCAATCCATGTTGACCAGTTTACATCCTATCCATGTCCCATGCCAACTCCTTATCTTTTGCATGCCATTAATCTTCTCCAATTAATGTTAGTAGCATCTGATGGTTCAGCACTTCATAGTCTCTGCATGATTTACAAAGCACTTAATTAAATTTGGAATCTAGAAATGCATCTTCTTGGTTCTTAACCAAATTTTATTTTTTTCATTATTTCAACATACCTGTATGTGCATATGGCATGTAGAATCTGAATTGAAGCAAGAAGCAAAAGAAGTGACCTGACCAAATTAATTATCCATGACTTTTTGTTCAATATTATCATTCCTTGCAAGCAGTATTACCTTCAATGATGAATGTAGTGCAAGTCCTGCAGAAAAAAATTAATTTTATGGTATGTGGTTTCCAAATTTTAAAATGATATATATATATAAGAAGGAAAAGTAGTCAGACATACCGACATATAGCCAGGGTCTGACTTTGTATATTTTTAGCCGTGCTAGTGAACTATGTAGATGACAAAGATTGATATACAGTACACAAAGCTTTGATTAATCGCCGGTCCAGCAGCATGGCATTGTGCAAAGCAAGCAGCTTATCTACAGCAATAAACATGCTTGCTGCTGATTCAAAAGATTCCTAAAAGCAGTAGGAGATTCATATGTCAAAATAATGATACTAATCAACAGCCAAAAAAAAAAAATTACAGTTCAGAAGAAAATGTAACCTGAGCATCCAAATTGACTTTGAATTTTCCATCAAGTTGTCATGAACTCTCTGAATCTGTTCTTGCCGCCAGAAGCTCTTCCTGTTGTCTGTATATTCAGCAAACTGTTGCAGAGTACTCTGTAATTCATTAGTAAGTAGAAAAACATTCATTGATATTCAATGGTTTTAATTTAATTTATCATTTAGTTTCCTATTTTACCTGCTCTCCTCTAGTGCTTTAGTTGAAATTTAGTCAAAATTAGAGACCCTCAAGAGCTGTGGATTGCCCATCTAAAAGTTGTTGCTGCTTATCTAAGAAACCCCTGCTATATTCCCAATGTAGATCCACTTTTAGCTGCAGGCTATAATCTTCTTAAGACATTGCATCTCCAACTTTAGTTATCCCTTCTCTAATTCTAATGGTCTCATTTCTTAAATTATCTATTTCTTGGCCCAAAATGCTGTAAGAATCTTTAAGAGTTGCCATCCCATCTGCAAGCTTCTTCTCATTTCCACTTGTCCTTCTTGCAACTCAGATTGAGAAGCTGCAAGCTCCTTTAGTTATCGCTGAAACTTCTGGTCTTGAGAACAACATCTATATGATCTCTACTACATCCTTAGTTGTTGAAGCTACTAGTTAGTTCAGTATCAATGGAACTCAAAGAAAGAATCATAAATTTCATTTGAGTTCTGCAATAGAAGATTCTGTTTGCCTTCTATAATTTCTAATTTTCCTCAGTTGGGCTGAGATTTTCAATTCATTTATAATCTCTCTGTTTGTTTGCTTGAATCGTGAACCTAAATTAGCATCCAAAAAATAAATAAAACCTATGTTGTTAGGTTCACTTGAACAAGAAAAGAAATTATTTAAACTATGTGAAAATAATACTTACTGTAACTGATGGCAGATGGAGTTAGTTTCAAGAATGAATTCCGATCGTATATGCTCATCTTCATTTAAGTTCTTTAAGCATTTAACCATGGCAGATTTTGGGTCACAGAAAGGAAAGATTGTACTGCCACAGTCCTTTGAAAACAATCACCAGATGCCAAACTAAATCTTGACCGTTTCTCATCCACACTTAAAATCTCTGAGCATCCGGCAAAGAGATGCTGGTAACATTTTGCCAACAAGTGTTTGTACCAACCAGTTTCTTCTTGGCACTTTCTATATTTTCATTCGGATCATTAAAACCTTCCATGGAGAATTCAGCAAGGCCAGAATTATCCTTTGTACAGAAGCTTTCTCATCCAAACTGATTCTCTGCAGGAGGAGAGAATAACCTGACTGGCACTTCAATGAAAATGAGGTTAAAATTAACAGAAGAAAGAGAGGCGACGATGATGACCCATTTGAGCTTTACACTGAATGTTAAAAGACTCTGATGAACACCCAAATTATAAAACCGCCTTACAGTTCAATTATATAAACTTAGGCTTCCATTTACAAACTTCATCCACAAACATACGTTGATATGTCCTCACTCTGCATATATATTAGCTGGATAGAGACCAACAGACTTGAGGGGCAAGAAAAGAAAGCAGAGAAAATGTTCAAACAAAAAGGACAGGTTGAGAGATAAAGTAGTTTAAAAATTATATGTAGAAGGGCAACAAGTGGACCTAAAATTATTAAATAATCATTATTTATAGATATTTTACTTATATTTATTTTAATTAACATCAAAACATGTCCTCGTTAAAATACCAGAAATGACAGAAAGCTTAGGCATGCAAATCAAAGAGTTCAGAGCCTGCAGAGAACCAAAAACAAACACAGGAAATTACACAATTTTCCAATGGTTTTAGGTCGAGTTTTATATTCAATACCAATTAAGGGTTCCAATTTATTATTTATAAATATTTATTCCAGTCTTCTCACTAGTATAAAATAAAATAAACAAATGGAAAAAAGAAAATCAATTAGCACGCACCGCCCTCATATTTTTTTCCATCTGAATTACATTTATATGTTATTCATTGCATATTACTCAAAATTGATAATCTCAAATCAGACATCTGGAAATTTTATTGCCACTCAAGAAAACAATACACTAATTTTATTTAAGATACAATTTTGAGATGAAACAATATGAAAATTGTGGTTGATGATAATGTATCTATTACACTAACATTGTATAATTTCAAATAAGAATATAAGAACTGCACCAAAAAAACACAAAATATCAAAGAGGAGAAAGAGAGACCTTGATTGGGAATGTTGTTATGATGAGGACAGAGTAAAACCTCTGTGAATTGTGTTTGGCCGAATTTTTAGCCCTCGTGTTAAAAGCGAATCAATGAGACATAACTCTTCCAAACAAGAATGGCCTAAACCATATCATCAAACGGTGCATTTACCTCCAAAAGGCGCGTAACGGTTCGATGTTCAGTTCGGTAGTTGTTGACTTGTTGTTTTGATATAGGGGTGAGCAGTGACCCAACCTCCTCCGACCAAGCCACTGCGAACTTTGGGCCGACCGAAGGCCGATGCCGGTGAACGGAACTTGATGACCTTTCCAGACGCGGTGCCACCCCTAAACCGTACCGACCGATTCATACATATATTATATATAGAGATAGAAATAGGAAAAAGAAAAAAATGCTTAGTAGGTACTAGAAAGAAATCATCCTTATGCACAACTCAGAAGGTAATATTTTTGGTAGATTACACCTTAGCGTCATATTGATGCTTCAGTCTTCCGTATTTAGAAGAGAGAGTCAGGATTAAAGTAGAGCTGATGAAGAAAAGTAGAAAACAATGATGTAAACAGAATAAATGACAGTGCCACGTTTTGTGGTTATTGTGAAAAAAAATTTTGCTAGTAATTATTTGGTGCGATTTTGTGCTCATGACTCATAGCGTGGCAAATAATAGGTCTCTCTGTAGTTCGTTGAAGCGCGGCTGCCGATCGCGGTGTGGTGGCAAATTATAGCATAAAATTATGCATTTATGGTTGCACAACTAAAAAAAACAAATTAGAGAGCTGGAAACTAATCCTCTGTTTAATTCTGGTCATTGGATGCACTAACGGCGAATGGAATAGTGGAGATGGAAGCCAATATCGTGGATGGAAATGGAAGACAATGCGGTGCCGTTTCGGGTATGACCACGGTCAAGAACAGTCTCTCTCTTGCTCGACTCAAACGTTTTGATTTAAGAAACATTTGGTAGAGGAGTTTGAGTAATGTTGTTTAGGTGTTTGATGTACGTGTGGTGAAAATGTGTGTTGAAATGTGTGTAAGGTTGTTTAAAATCTTCCGAAATGTCATAACTGGCTCACCAAGGGCTCTAAGTTATCCACCATTTTTTTTCTTTTATTTAATTTTATAAAGCAGAGTGCTCGTTGATCTGAAAAAAACAAAAACTGAAAACTACACTTTTTTTTTAATAAGTCCATGGTTAACAAAAAAGAAAAGAAAAGATAATAGAATCTTCCTCAGTAAAGTGTTTGGATATCGACTTGTGCGCGAAAATCTTGTATGAAAACTGAAATTTTTAAATGTGTAAGTAGTCATTGAGACCGATTTAATAAAAATTTCTTTGAAAAAAAATATTTATTAGGTCACTGTGAGCGATGGAATACAGCGACGAGACGTAATTGGTGAAAGGAGCTTTCAACTACATCCAAACTCACGCTAAGTTTACATAAATAAATATGAATTATATACAATAAAACACATGGTATAAAATTTTCTTTCTTATTATAAATTAAAAAATATATATTTTAACTAATTGTTAAAGGTTGTGTATATATTATTTTCATTTTATTTATGGTATTATAACTTTAAAGTATGAATTATTGCTCTATTCTCAGGTAATTTGGTATTTTCTAATTAATTTGTAATCATACTGATGCAAATGCTCTAAACTTTTGTGGTTTACATGATATACACTTTCCAATTGGCTTGCACTAGTACTGACTTTTTCTCTCGCTAAAGCACTAATGCTGATTTAACTTAAGATATTGATAATATAAAATATAAAAATATTTTTGATAAGATTTATTCATTGTAAAACATTTATTTGGTCAAAAAAATTATTATCTTATTGTTATAGTTGAACCTAATTGTGATTGAGTAATAGGTCTAATAACCTTTCATTTTTTATATATTTCAAACCGACAAAACCAATGAGCGATCACAAAAAACCGCACCGCTATAGGTCGGAAAACCGGTACCCAATCGGTGTGCATCGGTTCTAGTTATCAAACAGTCCACTATCGGTTTAATGATAAATTTAGGAAAAAAATCATGATCGAACCGCGCTACCTTTAGTTTGATGGGCGAGACTTAGGTCTTTGTTACTTAGGTTAAAAACTTTTAAGATTTTTGCCCGTATGAATTTTTCTCATGGGATGGAAGTGTACTTTTTTAATTAAGTAGGCACATGGAATTTGAATCTTAAGAGGGGAACATAGAACGGCACATAAGATGCTGTACCTAAATTTTGTCCCTGGTTGATATCTTGTATCATCTTGTTGTTATTTGTTGTACCGATTAGTGAACGTGCACGAAAAAAAAACCATAGAAAATGTCTGCCCAGTCACCCGGGATGTATCGAGAAAATGGGCATTGACCGATAAATCAAAACCAAACCAGCACAAATTTTAGAAGTTTTTCCTTATTCTTCTCTCATTGAGCACCGGACGAACCGCCATCCTTTTCTTCTTCTTCTTATATTCTACGGATTAGCATAACCATCTTCTTCCTATTTCTCTCTCTCTGGTTCATGACCACCATCGCCATTTGCCAGCTTGCTTTCTCATCATTGGCTTTAACACTTTTCTGTTTAGTTTTAACAAGGCGTTGCTAGTCTGATAACTTGTAGCGGCTTTTGCCGTGTGGTGAGTTGTAGTTAGTGGAGGGTGATAGTGGGTACATGTGGGACACCCCTCCCACCAGCCTGCGCCACATGGCGAGTTCTCTTCTGGTGTGTCTTAGAATTATCCTTTAACAAGAAAGTGAAGAGCTCTTTCCTCTATGTGGGCCCCATTTAAAGGTTGACCTTGAGCATATTGGTAGAAAAATGAACTTGGGTTTAAATTTGGATTCTTTACAGAATTATATAATCATTGATTATGTATAGATATATGGTAGAGACATGGGTGTTTTTCTTTAAAATATTTTTTTTTATAGAATTTTAGCATGTATGCGCTTTTGATGATTATGGCTTTTATCATCGATTAAGATCTGCGGTGGTTTTGGTGTAGGTGGGAATTGAATCTCTAAATCTAACATTCAACCATAAAAACATGGGCTTGCTTTTATAGAGGATGATCGACTATTTGGATTTGATTTTTTTAATTCATATATTATATAAATATTTAATGGTAATCCATTGACAACTTTCTTCATATAGATCATCAAGTAATTTATTTCTTTTATTTTTTTTGGTTACTTTTTCTTCATATATAAAGTTGGATTTAAGTTACACTAATATTGTGGGATACAGAAATTTAATAAGGTAATAATGCCACGTGTCATATGTCGAGGCCGGAGGCGACACGTAGAAGAAGCTTTAGAAGGGGTTAGTCACGACGTGTCGAAGGATGGTAATTGCCACCACATTTAATGCACCTTAAATCACGCCGTATTTATATGGAAAAGACACCGAAACGATGCGTGCTTAGTGTAACTCACGAAGATTTGGGAAGAGGCGTCGATGGGACAAACACTTTCGGCATTAGCCTACATGATTAACAAATGGAGAGCCAGATTAGTGGAAAAGGCTAT
Source organism: Notholithocarpus densiflorus (assembly GCA_030021035.2). Taxonomy (NCBI): domain Eukaryota; kingdom Viridiplantae; phylum Streptophyta; class Magnoliopsida; order Fagales; family Fagaceae; genus Notholithocarpus; species Notholithocarpus densiflorus. The sequence continues at coordinate 288,687 of JARYZH020000352.1, forward strand.
ATAATGTAGAGATACATGCGAAAGAGGGAAGGTTCATTTGAGAATCTCGGGAAATCATGCAAATCGTGAGATGTCCCAATATGAGATATTTGCCCTCGGACTAGAAGCGGAGGACTAGTATTCTTCTTTATTTCCTTGTCTTTTCTTCTTCTTCAAGCGTATTTAGGTTATTTGATTCAAGTTTCCACTTTCTACAAATTCATTGTATTATGTATTTCATTCTTAGCACTTACAAATATAGCTTTCATATGATATCTGTAGCTTAGTATTTAACATTGGATGCAATTTTAATAAATCTATCGTTAGATTAGATTTTCTTCTTGTACTTTACATGCTTACAAAATTTCATGATGATCTAAGATCAATAATTATGTCATTAATTAAGTGTTTAAATCTTAATTTTTTTAAATTTAAAAATTGTGCATAAAAGATGGCCTTCTAAATTGAATAGCAAATGACATCCAATTAGCACAAAACTTGGTATGCATGTTAAGACCATATAATCAACGGTATAATTTTTGAAACATTAATTTAATAAAAATTTATTCAATAGTATAATATTACTTAAAGTTATTAGTTATTAGGAAATAGAAAAAGTGGTCAATTTTACCCCAAAAATCTCTCACATTAGTAAAGCTAACATTGTCTAAATATCCATTCTTATTCTGTGATACTTAGTATGAAATATGCAGATTCTTGTTTATTTTGTATTTCAAATTTTTATTATCTCTCTCTCTCTCTCTCTCTCTCTCTCTCTCTCTCATTAGATATGCTCTCCAAACACAGAATCCCCACACATACTCATCATAAAATACTTCTATACAAATTTGCCCCCAAACAAAAATTTTACACACAAACTCAACATCAAATACTTCAACTACACAAACCTATAGTCAAGACCGAACACACAAAGAAAAACCCATATCTCAACTATACTATTGCAACGAACACAACCACTGCCACTACTGGAGCTTCGACCAACTCCACTTCACTCCAAAGCCATCACAAACATCTAGCAAGAAAGTGACTTGGGCAATTGAGATGTGTGTGTGTGTGTGTGTTTTAATATTTGACTTTGGTATTTGTTTTTGGGTTAGATTTGATTTGGGTATTTGATATTTGAGAACTTTGTGGTTTGCTGGGATTAATGATAAAATGTATAGGTTTTGTTTGGGTGTTGCATTGAGCTTTTGACAGGCTTCTTTTTTATTTTTTTGTGCTTGTTTGGCATTAAGCTTGGTGATTTGGTTGAGGAAGAAAGAGATATAATTTGGGAAAATAATAAAAAATATTTTAATAAAATATAGTATGAAATAGATATTTTGATGTGAGATGTTTTTTAAATGGTTGTGTAAAATAAAAATAAAATAAATTATTATGATAAAATAGACAAATTTTTTACAGAGACCGACGTGAATGAGCTTAAAGGTCTATTTGGATATCGGCTTATTCTTGGCGAAAATCTTGTAGCAAAAATAATTTTTAAATGTGTGAATAGTCGTGGGGCGCATTTTTAATGAAATTTTGTTGAAAAAAAGGTTTGTGGGTCCCATGAGCGATTGCAGGATACATTTGAAAGATGCATTTTTCGGTTTTGGGCGTAAAGAAGCATTGGGATCGGAAATCTTAACATTACATTTCTGAGTCAAAAAGTGCTTTCTCGATTATATCGTCAGTTTTACAATCTTGGCGTCGAACTTTTATTTTCCACTGATACTTCATTAAAATAATGTATTTGCAGCGATAAAATAATATTTATAAATCTTTGTCATTTGTTGCTTTCTTTCTCCCAATGTGTCAGCGATAAAATAATAGTTTTTTAGAGGTATTGCTGCAGTGCAGTATTAAATCTTGTTTGTAGCGTTATTACGAAAAAAATTTGTAATCTTGCTTAATGGCATTTCCTGATGCAATATATTTTGGGGTTTGAAATGCCAAATATCTCTTATATTTAGCATTAACGACTCCCAGTGCTAAAATCCTCTATTATTTTAGCTACTGTAGCCATGGTCACAAACTACAAACACCAGCCGCAAACGTTAATTTAAAACACAGTATCCAAACGAGTACTAAACCATGTCCCACGATTGAACACAACCTAACCACCTTGAAAAAATAATTAAATAAAAAACAAAAACACGACCTAACCCTTTTGCAAATTTGGCTATTAAAATTCTATCTTTCAATAATAAAATTATTGACTAATCAAAAATAAAATACTCGGCCAAGTTTTCCACCGAACACGTATCAAAGTGTAGGCGGGCTCAGAGAGTCACGTGCGGGCCCGCCCACTCCCTTCTTTCAATTTCTACCGTTTACAGACTGAACGAATAAACAAAGACGAATCTTTCTCTCACAGAAATGATCCCAATTCATAATAAAAAGCTCAATAATAAATCCAACACCGAAAAAACCGATACGGCAACACTCTCTCTGTGTTTCGCAGAGTGCCAAATCTACCAAACCCTAGCTCCATGTGATGTGATCCTCCCAATATAGAAATCGCTCTTTACAATTTCGGGACTACGTGAAGATTTCCAGGTCTGATTATCCTAGTTCGCTCATTTCTACTTCGTTTTGTTACTAGTTTGAAGAATTTGCTTGGTTTGTTTGTTATTTTGATTGAATTATTCTTGGAATAAATCGTGTAATTATGAATGCATTAGCATGTGTGATCGCGAATTAACACTGACATTGGAGCTTGTTGTTAATCGCATTCCGCTGATTGTACATAGAATGCGAATAAATTAGTGTTCTTTTTTTTTCACTAAAAAATGGTTAGGCTTTTGGTATGTTGATTATAATATATATGTAATTTGAGATGTTTATAAGTTTAAATAACTATTTAGCTTTGTGATTACTAAATGTTTCTGATAATTTCTGGCTTTCTTTCTCTTTCTTTGAAGCAAAGAAAAAAAAATTTAATAGGAAATATCTTAAGTTTTTCATTTCTGTAGTATTTTCATTGTCTATTGTAGTGAAAATAAAAAAATTTATTTATTTATTTTTTTAATCTAGTTGCTACACTGAAAATTTATTCTTAATCAAAAGTTATGCTAATGAGCCACACAGCCAAGAGGATAATTATGTGTGTAAAGAATTATATATTGACATATTTGGATTTATCTCTGCAAACTTGGTAAGTGCTTTCAGAGTAGTTGACGAATCAAATCATTATATTCAATTCAAACCATTTAGAGAATTGTTCTTTCTCATGTGAGTTAACTGTCAGTTTAGCTTGTTTAGGTATTTTCATGCAAATATATGAATTGAGTTTGTGAGAAGGAAAATGATGCACACTTTCCCTTAATACTCTTTGATATTATTGCATGTTATATCGCCACCTTGGTCAAATATGAGTGAGGGCCTACTGTATATGTAAGTTTAACCAATTATTCTATTTTGCAGATGCTGATTTTGTCAATCCTTTTTTCAGGCTGATAATTGTACTCGCTTCGTTAACCAATATTAAAGGCTAGATATTTAGCACCCTGAGATGGGCGGCTCTGCGATTTTACTGATATCAATGTATCATAATTAAAGTAACTCCTCGTGATGATTCCAGGGGTTCCGGCAGTTTAAGTAAATAAATGGTCAAAGTTACTCTGTAGAGTACTGGTGGATTGAGAATCGTGAGCTTGTTTCAGTTCTTCTAAATGGGTGACTCTTTGAATAGTTCTCGATTGAGTGGAAGCTCTGAAGCAACTAGTGTTGTACCTGAGAAAAAGGTGTATAAAGGAAGTTTAGTTGCTTCTTGCCATAGAGCTTCTCCACGGAATGCTTTTAGGCACATAGCTTCAGTAAGCCATGGTATATTTGGAAGTGATGCAGTCGGTCATGCAGCAGTGTTTTTACTCAAAGTTGCTGCACTGGAGACAGTACGGAGGTTCTCGATGGCCAAATGTCCATTTGCATGGCGTGGT